>SKCR01042008.1:0-58808 GCA_019454045.1 Zanthoxylum bungeanum | reverse complement strand
GAGCGTGGACAGCTCGGCGAAAGGACAAAGGAGTCGTGATTCGTTGTTTTGTATGACCTTCGCCTTACTATCGAAGGCTTCTTCGGTTGAGAAAGATAATGTTACCTGTCGGTGAGCTTATGTCATGACGTGGCGGTTAACTTTTTTATTTCTCTTTTTCTTTTTCTTTTTTAGTAATTTTATTATATTTCACTACTTTACAAAATCTTATATTTTTATAAAATTTTATATTTTACCACTATATTTATTTGATGATTATTTAATATTGTTAATTTTTTACCTTTTTTTTAGTAATTTTGTAGGTTATTATTATTTCACTATTTTATTAATTGATAAATAATAAATAAATATAGTGGTAAAATATAAAATTTTATCAAAATATAATATTAAAATATAAGGTTTTGTAATAAAATATAATATTTATAAAGTTGTAGTTGTTATTTTTTATTTTTTGAAATAATGAAATGATAAGAAACTAATTTTTTTGTTAGATTGTTACAATTCTCCTTATGAAATTTATTGGGTGATTGGTTTGTTCTTCTAATTTATTTATCTCATATTTCTCAATTTATTACCTAACAATATCGTTGAAGATAGATGTTATCTTTTAAATTATTCAATTTCACTATAAATGTATGTTATAGAATATGTGTCATTAAACGAAATTAATATGAATCAATCAACTTTAACATTCACTAGCATGCATCAATTTAACATGCATTAATCAAATAACTTACTAAAATTATAATTTAGACTATGAAACTTATAAAAACCTGGAGAAATTGAAGATGATAAAACAGAATCCAAGTCGAGTTGCCTCTATCCTTAAGAACTTATTAGTCTCGCATTGGTGCTCAACGGATGTATTGTGACTAACGTTCTCCCAGGTTTACTTAGATGCTTCTTGTAGAAGGGGCACGCCTTTAACAAGAACTTGAACAAGGAAAATTGAGGAAACTCTCTTTCAAGATGACTCTCTAAACTATGAAAGACTTGTATGATTTTCTGGATGCTTAGAGTGAACCCCCAATGCCTCTTTATATAAACATGGAAGGGTGCCTTTGGGGATACCATTTGGTTTGGGGTGTAACTCTCATAAGGGTTATACCCCTTCCTTTATGCCTTTTGAAGCCTAAAGACTCATCCTTCCAATTTATAGGACATGTCACTGCATCATTGTGTCTTTCCAATAAGACACTACTTAAGGGACATGTCTCTCCAACACTTAAACTATATATTTAGAGAATTTACAACAATCCATCACAATACTCTAAATATTAATGCAGACACTTAAGAGAGTTTCCGTGAAATAAAACTGCATCGAAATAGGTAGCTTTCACCTTGAACTTTTCCTAGTGAATGAAAATCGGATTTACTTGGCAAACCAGTGACCCATAGTCTTGAATTGTTCTACAGTTGGTGTAAACCAAGACAATTACCAACACACGGCTTTACTTCGACCATTTCTTGTTCTACGGTTGTTTTCATTTCGGCCATGAATATTAGTCATGGATTCATCAAGTACTTTAGGGAATTCAGCATTTAAAACTCTCATGGAAGCGGCCTCATTTCTTACTTGAAATAAGTGATCTTCTATAAAAAAAAAAAAAAAAAAAAAAAAAAAGGTAATATGCCTTTACCCTCATTAGGAATCTTCTCCTAATATAGTGACCATTAAAAGCCTTAGTTTATCTTAGTCTTGATAGACAGCACTCTGCGTCATTACAGGAATGAGAAATAGTATAAAACTCTACAATACTTGTTTTGAATTACACAAAGTTTCAGTTATCCCTTTTGAACCTAGATCTTGGGATCTCCAGTCAGCTAGATTGGGTTTCCACAGTGACAATTCTTAATTTATAGGCTTCAAGTTCATTCCCCTCGATGACTTCTTAACTTGCTCTCTAGGTAAACCTTTAGTAAGTGGATTTGTTAGGTTTTCCTTCGATTTGACATAATCTATTGAAATTATGCCACTCGAGAGCAGTTGTCTTATGGTTTTATGTCTGCGACGTATGTGTCGAGACTTAACATTATACATTATATTTTGGGCTCTCCCAATAGCCGATTGACTATCACAATGTATGCTTATCGATGGCACTGGTTTGGGCCAATTTGGAATATCCTCTAGGAAATTTTGAAGTCATTCTGATTCTTCTGTTGTTTTATCTAATGCTATGAACTCTGATTCCATAGTAGACCGGGCAATACATATTTGCCTCGAGGATTTCCATGACACGGCTACACCACCAAGGGTGAAAACAAATCCACTCGTAGATTTGGAATCCACTATATCAGATATCCAGTTAGCATCACTGTATCCATATAGAACAGCAGAATATCTCGTATAATGCAGACCATATTTTGAAGTTTCTCTCAGATACCTCAAAACTCTTACTATGACTTTCCAGTGGTTATGTCCTGAATTGCTCGTATATCTGCTAAATCTGTTTACAGCTTGAGCGATATCAGGTCGTATTCAATTTTTGAGATACATCAGACTTCCGATGATTCTCGAATATCGTAATTGTGATATGTTTGTGTTGGGGCAGTTGTGGAACCCCTAGGGTTGGATCGGTGCCCCGGGCAGCAGAAATGGGTCTAACCCATGGATATAAAGTATGGGTGTAATTTTAAATTATTTAATGAAATACTATATTCCATTACGAGTGTATAGGAAAAAATCGGGACTGAATAGGAGTCCGGAAACTCAAAAACGAAGCAAAACAAAATTCTCACGCGCAGTGCGTGCACAGTGCACGCTGGCACTGTAGTGTGCACTGCGTTGAACACTTTTTTTTTTGTTTTCTTTTCAAATGCTTCAGCTCACTTTTCCAGTGAGCTGAAGCAATTAATACCCTAATTGCTTCCGGTCTTCCCTAAACACTTCAAAAACACCCAAAATTAATTTTTAATTTCAAAACCAACATCAACACATGTTATAGAATAAAAATCAAGTTTTTCAAAATATCAAATATTTTTCCAAAAACATAAATTTATTCTAAATACGCATTTGCGTAAATTTTGAATCCAATACACAAACCATTTTAGAATCCCAATTAGAATTGTCTCATGAACAATTCTAGTTCACCTAAAGGTGGTCAAGTGAATCTAGAATGGTAGCCATAGCTCTAAGCTTTAATATAGAGTTCCAAACTCTTATTAATTGTTCCATATCTTACATGAATATCTTTGACCTAAATTATAAGCATGTTGTGTTTATACTTCTAAAGTATCCTAACACAATTGATTAATCTTATTCAACATTAAGCTATGTGATCATGCATCTAATACACAAATAAACATAGCTTAGGAGAAGATCAAACTTTACATAGTAAGCTTGATGCAAGATCTAATCTACCTCTCATTTGTTGAAATTGTTGGAGAACCTCCAAGGTGTGCAAGCTTGACTTCAAGATCCAATCTTGTTTCCAATGCTTCCAAGCTGCACTTCAAGATCTAATCTTGATTTCTCCTAGATGAAATGTTGTAGAAACCTCACAAGCTTCTCTAAACACTTCTCTAACTTAGGCTAATCTCTCTAAGAATTTGCTTATGCTTATTAATTTTCTTGTAATTAAAATCTTCCTAAAGCTTGCTATTTATAGCAAAACTTTGGCAATTTTTAATTAATAAAAGTTGTAATCAATTTTTAAGTGGGCTTAATCCAATTTGTCCAAATATGTATAATTAGGTGTGACTAATCTCCATTGTCTCCCACTTTAATTTAATCCAATTAAATCAAGCCAAGGATTAGGAAATTGATTAGTTAAATGTTTATCACCTTGATTTAATCCAATTAAATCAAGCCAAAACCACATATTATTGTGGATGCTGGTTCTCGCCTGAAGTCCACAATCGAGAATCTGAATTTTAGGGGCACTAGCGAACCTGCAAAACGAAGGTAGGATGAGCGGGGAGTACTGTCCACCGGTGTGGTGGATGTCGTAGGCTCTCCGACGCTCAAGTCAGTAATGTGGATGTGAAGAAAATTGGAAGAACATGGCTTGAAGTTACCTCAATCTCTGTTTGTTTGTCGTGAGGGCGGTGTGCTGTTTGATGAATCGAGGGCGAAATATTAAAGCACTCAATCCCCCTTCTCCAAGCCAAGACATTTTCCTTTTATAAGTCCTTTGAGGTAGGGTCATTTATTCTTCTTCTGCCCGTTAGAACCTTTGTAACAGTCAATTCAATGGAGGGGTTTATGAGCTTAGGCGTTTTTCCAACTTGGTAACTGATGAGTTTGTAGGCCATCTTGATCTGGTTTCTCAGTGACAATGTGCTTGGGCTTGTGAGGTCTCTCGGCCCAATATTGATTCTAAAACTGGACTTATTAGTGGGTTTCGGGTTTCGTGGTTGGCCCAGAGGTGAAATGTCGATTTTACCTTTGGGCCCAAATTTGGCCCGTACAATTATTACATACTTACAATTACCATAATATCCTCAAATGGTAGATATAATTATGATTTTACAATTAAGCCCTTGTGTAATTATTGAATTAATCCAATTAGGTCAAAGTAAATAATCAATGTTATCCAATAACACTTGATTATCTTAGTTGATAATTATAATATCGAATATTATCTTTTATAAAAAATTATCTAGTACCCAAGTGCTCAACGGGTACACTTCATATTGGGACTCTCTAAGTTCAGACACGTTCGTCATATAAGCCTAGCTAATATGTACGCAATTCGGCCACCTCCGAATTCGCGAAGAACACGAACGACCTTTCTGAACTATACAAGTCGAGGTTATCACATATGTTTAACAATCCCTCCGTCGTAGGCTATCCGAGTTGTGCTTAGGAAACATAGAATATACCGTCAAGTTTCTGAGACGCACATCTCATGTTGACATGTCCACGATTCTTTACAACTGATGCGATCCACCCTAGGTGATCGGCTTTGGCCAAAGTCTTTAAGAATCGTGACTTTACTCACATGGATACATAAACCCCTTATGGTACACATATGGGCCGACAGATCCTATCTTGCTTCGCACTTGATTATTGAGTGCATCGGTCCACACCCAACGAACATCTAGAGGCCAGACCATGAAAGGTTTCTGACATACATGGCATCAAAGTGTGGAGGATCTCACACAAAATCAATGTTATCCTATAGTCAAAGGATTACATATGTTACTCGACTCGAGGAGATTCCTATTGACGGTGGTGTGTACTTCCAACTATTAGGAATCATCTGCGAGTCATTCAGTATTCGCTCCAACGAATACCCACATGTCTATACGAGTTTCCAAAACTCATGGTACATCGCGTTAAACCATTGGAACTCCAATTCCAATATACGACATGTGCTAGTCTTATAAGTTATAGGAATTCGACCGTATTCCAAAACCAACGATTAGGAATATTTACTTAAAGAATAGTTTACACCTAGTGTAAAAACTATTATAAGGTCGATGTCATTCTTATCATATCTATACATCAATCTAATACGCATAATGACAATACCATTAATGAGGCATGAAATGAAAAATATAATTATTTTATTAATAAATAATAAAATATACAATTCGGATTGGCACTCCAAGCACCGACTCCATCAGCTTGAGCCAGTATTCTCTGATAAATGAAGAGTTAAGTCTACAAGAGTTCTAGTCACATTTAGATTTCCTTTATTATACTTCTCAAGTATTTTCTCAACATAATGAGTTTGAGAAAATATATACCTCTCTGATGTTCTGGAAATCTTAATTCCTAAGATCAAATCAGCTACTGCTAAATCTTTCATATCAAATTTACTGGTCAATACTTTCTTGGTAGATTGAATCATATCATTATTACTACCAATTAGCAACATATCGTCTACGTAGAGACACACAATGACATATTATTTTTGAGTTGATTTGGTGTATACACACTTATCACACTCATTTATTTTGAACCCACTTGACAACATCTATTTGTCAAATTTTTCATGCCATTGTTTAAGTGCTTGTTTTAATCCGTATAAGGATTTTACAAGTTTGCACACCTTCTGTTATTGTCCAGGTACATTGAAACCTTATGGTTGTTCCATGTAAATCTCTTCATCTAGTTCACCATTTAAGAATGTTGTCTTCACATCCATTTGATGTATTTCAAGATCAAATATAGATGTTATGGCTATGAGTATTCTTATTGATGTGATACAAGTCACTGATGAATAAGTATCAAAGTAATCAAGACTTTCTTTTTTCTTATAACCTTTTATGACAAGTCTTGACTTGTACTTATCTATTGATCCATTGGATCCATTTGTAGCCCAGTGGCTTACAACTTGGAGGAAGATCAACCAATTCACAAGTATGGTTTTGTAGGATAGAATCAATCTCACTATTGATAGCCTCTTTCCACAAAAATGCCTCCGACGAAGACAATGCTTCTTTATAGCTTTGAGGCTTATTTTCTAACAAATATGTCAAAAAATCGGGTCCAAATGACTTAGACGTTCTAGCTCTTTTGCTACGTCTAGGTTCAATTTCCTCAACATTTTCATGTTGATCTGATTCTTGGTCAACTTGATCATTGTCATTAACAGTATCAATATTTCTTTTGAGAGTCTATGTTCTTTGTCTTTCCTTACAAGGAAATGTCTCTTCAAAGAATGTCGCATTCATTGACTCAATTATCATATTTGGATTGATGTTAGGAATTTCATACTTATGTACCAAGAATCGATACGTACTATTGTTGTGAGCGTATCCAATGAATATACAATCAACAGTCTTGGGTCTTATTCTAACCTTCTTAGGTTTGGGAACCATCACTTTGGCGAGACACCCCCACACTTTTAGATATTTGTAGGAAGGTACATGACATTTCCACAATTCATATGGTGTCTCGTCCAATCTTCTGTGAGGTAGCTTGTTCAGAACGTAGTTGGCGGAAAGCAGGCTTCCCCCCACAAGTTCTGGGCTAAACCAGATCTTGTCAACATGGCATTCATCATTTCCTTCAACGTTCGATTTTTGCATTCAACAATCCCATTTTATTGAGGCGAATAAGGAACAGTAGTTTCGTGAATAATTCCATGATTAGAACCATATTCACCAAACAGTGACACATATTCACCTCCTCTATCACTCTTGATTCTTTTGATTTTCTTGCCAAGTTGATTTTCAACTTCGTTCTTATAGTGTATAAAGTTCTCAATAGCTTCATCTATGCTCCTCAGCAAATACACATAACAAAATCTTGTGCTATCATCGATAAAAGTGACAAAGTACTTTTTACCGCCTATTGTTTGCATAATATTCATATCACACACATCAGAGTGTACAAGTTCCAAGTGTTCAGAACTTCGTTCTATGAAATAAAATGATGTTCTACGTATTTTTGCTTTAACACATGCCTCACATTTAAGTTGGTTATCAATTGTAAATTTAGGTATAAGGTCCATGTTAATTAATTTACGCATTGTATCATAATTAACATGTCCTAACCTCTCATGCCATACATTTTGTGACTCAATAATATAAGCGGAAGATGTAGCTTTATTATTAGCACTGTGTCGATTGACAGTCATTATATTGAACTTAAAAAGGCCCTCATTGAGATATTATTTTCCTATATAGACATCATCCTTGGTCAATACAAATTTATCATAAATAAATACAAGCTTGAAACCATTCTTGCTAAGGAGTGAACCCGAAACCAAGTTCTTCCGAATATCAGGAACATGCAAAACATTCTTCAATTTAAGCTCTTTCCCGGATGTCATCTTCAGAATCATTGTGTCTTGTCCAACCACTCTATAGGTAGACGAGTTTCCCATTGTCAGATGATCACCACCATCAACCTTCTGATACGAGGAAAATATCTTACTATCAGCACATATATTGTTGGAGTTGGTGCTTGGAGTGTCAATCTGAATTGTACATTTTATTATTTATTAATAAAATAACTACATTTTCATATCTTATTAATTGTATTGTCATTATGCGTATTAGATTGATGTATAGATATGCTAAGTATGACATCGACCTTATAATAGTTTTGTAGTAATACTGGACACTAGGTGGTCTGATATTGGGATAAGTATAACTATTATAAACTATTCTTAAAGTAAATATTCATAGTCGTTGGTTTTGGAATACGGCCGAATTCCTATAACCTAGAAGACTAGCACATGTCGTATATTGGAATTGGAGTTCCAATGATTTAACTCGATGTACCATGAGTTTTGGAAACTCGTATAGACGTGTGGGTATTGGTTAGACCGAATACTGAATGACTCATAGATGATTCCCAATAGTTGGAAGTACACACCACCGTCAATAGGAATCTCCTCGAGTTAAGTAGCATATGTAATCTTTTGACTATATGATATCATTGACTTTGTGTGAGATCCTCCACACTTTGATGCCATGTATGTCAGAAACCTTTCATGGTCTGGTCTTTAGATATTCGTTGGGTGTGGACCAATGCACTCAATAATCAAGTGCGAAGCAAGATAGGATCTGTCAGCTCGTATGTGTACCATAAGGGGTTTAGGTATCCATGTGAGTAAAGTCACGATTCTTAAATCTTTGGCCAAAGTCGATCACCTAGGGTGGATCGCATCAGTTATGAAGAATCGTGGACATGTCGACAAGAGATGTGCCATTGGAAACTTGACGGAGTATTCTATGTTTCCTAAGAACAACTCGGATAACCTATGACGGATGGATTGTTAAACATATGTGATAACCTCGACTTGTATAGTTCAGAAAGGTCATTCGTATTCTTCACGAATTCGGAGGTGGCCGAATTATGTACATATTAGCTAGGCTTATATGACGAACGTGTCTGAACTTAGAGAGTCCCAATATGAAATGTACTCGTTGAGCACTTGGGTAGCCAATTAATTTTGATAAAAGATAATATTCGATATTATAATTATCAACTAAGATAATCAAGTGTTATTGGATAACATTGATATTTATTTTGACCTAATTGGATTAATTCAATAATTATACAATGGCTTAATTGTAAAATCATAATTATCTCTACCATTTGAGGATATTATGGTAATTTTAAGTATGTAATAATAGGTGATTTTGGCTTGATTTAATTGAATTAAATCAAAGTAACAAACATTTAACTAATTCATTTCCTAATCGTTGGCTTGATTTAATTGGATTAAATCAAAGTGGGAGACAATGGAGATTAGTCACACCTAATTATACATATTTGGACAAATTAGATTAAGCCCACATAAAAGTTGATTACAACTTTTATTAATTAAAAATTGCCTAAGTTTTGCTATGGTTTTAATTAAGCAAAGAAAAAGTTTGAGAAAGCTAATTACAAACAAATTCTTAGATAAATTAGCCTAAGTTAGAGAAGTGTTTAGAGAAGCTTGTGAGGTCTCTACAACATTTCATCTAGGAGAAATCAAGATTGGATCTTGGGGTGAAGCTTTGCTAGCATTGGAATCAAGATTGGATCTTGGAGTCAAGCTTGCTAATCCTTGAAGTTCTCCAAATATTTCAACAAAGAGAAGTAGATTGGATCTTTGAATCAACCTTACTAGGTAAATTTGATCTTCTCTAAAAGCTATATTTTTTTATTAGTGATATATATAGTGCTGAATTATGTATTAGATACATAATGTTGAAATTAAGCTAATTAATTGTGTTAGGATGCTTTGGAAGTATAAACACACAATATGCTTGTAATTGGGTCAAAATATTTATGTTAGATATAAACATAAAATTAGAGTTTGGAACTATAAATTAAAGCTTAAAGTTATTGCTATCATTCTAGAATCAATTGGCCACATTTGGATCCTTATCCGATTTGTTAGTCATGTATCCAATGAAAGATGACGAATGCCCCATTTCTAGGTGTTTGACACCGTGCTGGAAATCGTACTTTATTAGATATGGTGTGATATATGATGAGCTATACAGATCTTCCTTATTACCTTTGGGGTTACACTTTACTTAATGTTGCCCACATACTTAATAGAGTTCCATCAAAAAGTTGTTTCTACAACCCCCTATCAGATATGGTTCAGTAGAAATCAAAGTTTTAGGCATTTAAAGATTTGGGGTTGTCCTGTATACGTTAGAATCGCGCAGCGGGATAAACTAGCACCCAGAGGGTATAAATATAGGTTCGTTGGATATCCTGAAAACTCTTTGGGATATCAATTCTATGATTCTGAGCAACGAAATGTATTTGTTGTTCGCTTTGCCACTTTTCTTGAAAAGGAAATTTTGAGAAATAATAGAAGTTGTAGAAAGATTAAACTTGATGAGTTTGATCCCAACAGTAAGGAACCTGAGATGGAACCATAAATCTAAATAGGTGAAAGATCTACAATACATGTTCTACGTAAGTTGAATAGAATATCAAGGCCTCCTGAAAGACTGTTTTTAACATCTGATACGAGCCTTGATGTTTTCCTCTTGAAGAAAATAGATATGACTACGTATAAAAAAGCGATATTGGATATCGATTCGGGAAAATGGCAGGAAGCCATGAAATCCGAAATGGATTCAATGTATGACAATCAAGTCTGGGACTTAGTTGAACTTCCTGAAGGAGTTAAACCTATTGGTTGTAAATGGGTTTACAAAAGGAAGCGAGGGCCCGATGAAAATATGGAAACCTTTAAGGCCCGACTGGTAGCGAAAGGTTACACTCAACGTCCTGGGATTGACTATGAGGAAACTTTTTCACCATTAGCCATGCTAAAATCCATTAGGATTCTTTTAGCCATTGTTGCATATAACGACTATGAGATATGACAGATGGATGTGAAAACCACTTTCCTAAATGAATTTCTTGTGGAGGATATCTATATGGAACAACCAGAGGGTTTCGTATCCACTGAGACTTCAAACTTGGTTTGTAAGCTCCAGAAGTCTATTTATGGACTTAAACAGACATCCCGAAGCTGGAATCGTCATTTTGATGAGATAATTAGATTATCTAGATTCATCAAGAACGAGAAAGAACCATGTGTTTATAAGAAAGTGAGTGAGAGCATGATAATTTTCATAGTATTGTATGTAGATGACATCCTTATCATAGGAAATGATATATGATTGATGCAAAGTGTGAAAGCCTACATTTGCAAGAACTTCTCCATGAAAGATATGAGTGAAACTTCCTATATACTAGGTATAAGGCTCTACCGGGATAGAGTTAGGAAGCTTATAGGATTGTCGCAATCGATGTACATAGATAAGATGTTAGAAATGTACAGTTTTACCAACTATAAGACAGCAAATGTACCTTTCCAATATGGTATACATCTTTCGAAGAAAATGGCACCTCAGACTGAGGAAGAGAGAGTTAGAATTTCTAACTTGCGATATGCTTCTTGTATTGGAAGCATAACGTATGATATGTTATGTACTAGACCTGACATCAGTTTTGGCGTCAATATGACTAGCCGATATCAATCTGATCCAAATAATGATCATTGGACAACCGTGAAACATATCCTTAAATATCTTAAAGGTATTGGGGATAAGTTTCTGATATATGGAGAAGATGAGCTACAAGTTAAAAGTTATACAAACTCCGACTTCCAGTGAGATCCAGATGATAGAAAATCTACATCAGGATACATATTTACCCTTAACGGTAGTGCAGTTAGTTGACAATGTTCAAAGCAAGGCTCAATAGCCGATTCCACCACTGAGGTGAAATTTATAGTGGCTTCAGAAGCTGTTTGGATTAGAAATTTTATCACAGAACTTGTCATTGTGTCTAGTATTATAGATTCGATTCCATTGTATTGTGATAATAACAGAGCCATTGTACAGGCTAAGGAGACGAGGGCGCATTCCAAGTCTAAACACGTGGAAAAGAAATCTCGCGTAATTAGAGAGATAATTGAACGAAAAGATATAGTGGTCTTGAAGGTTCAAGGACTAGACAACATAGCAGACCCGCTTACAAAGGTCTTACCTCCTAAGTTATTCGATAAACACGTGGAGGAGATGAGACTGCGGTACCATCCAGAATGGCACTAAGCAAGTGGGATTTTGTTGGAGTTGATGCTTGGAGTGTTAATCTGAATTGTATATTTTATTATTTATTAATAAAATAACTATATTTTCATATCTTATTAATGGTATTGTCATTATGCGTATTAGATTGATGTATAGATATGCTAAGTATAACATCGATCTTAGAATAGTCTTATAGTAATATTGGACACTATGTGATCCGATATTGGGATAAGTATAACTATTATAAACTATTCTTAAAATAAATATTCCTAGTCGTTGGTTTTGGAATACGGTCGAATTCCTATAACATAGAAGACTATCACATGTCGTATATTGGAATTAGAGTTCCAATAGTTTAACCTGATGTACCATGAGTTTTGGAAACTCGTATAGACGTGTGTGTATTAGTTGGACCGAATACTGAATGACTCATAGATGATTCCTAATAGTTGGAAGTACACACCACTGTCAATAAGAATCTCCTCGAGTCGAGTAGCATATGTAATCCTTTGACTATAAGCTAACAGTGATTTTGTGTGAGATCATCCACACTTTGATGTCATGTATGTCAGAAATCTTTCATGGTATGGCCTCTAGATGTTCGTTGGGTGTGGACCGATGCACTCAATAATTAAGTGCGAAGCAAGATATGATCTGTCGGACCGTATGTGTACCATAAGGGGTTTAGGTATCCATGTGAGTAAAGTCACACTTCTTAAATCTTTGGCCAAAGTCGATCACGTAGGGTGGATCGCATCAATTATGAAGAATCGTGGACATGTCGACATGAGATGTGCGCCTCAGAAACTTGACGGAGTATTCTATATTTCCTAAGAACAACTCGGATAACCTATGACGAAGGGATTGTTAAACATATATGATGACCTCGACTTGTATAGTCCAGAAAGGTCGTTCGTATTCTTCACGAATTCGAAGGTGGTCGAATTGCGTACATATTAGCTAGGCATATATGACGAACGTGTCTGAACTTAGAGAGTCCCAATATGAAATGTACTCGTTAAGCACTTGGGTAGCCGATTAATTTTGATAAAAGATAATATTCAATATTATAATTATCAACTAAGATAATCAAGTGTTATTGGATAACATTGATTATTTACTTTGACCTAATTGAATTAATTCAATAATTATACAAGAGCTTAATTATAAAATCATAATTATCTATACCATTTGAGGATATTATGGTAATTTTAAGTATGTAATAATATGTGGTTTTGTTTTGATTTAATTGGATTAAATCAAAATGATAAACATTTAACCAATTCATTTCCCAATCATTGGCTTGATTTAATTGGATTAAATCAAAATGGGAGATAATGGAGATTAGTCACACCTAATTATACATATTTGGACAAATTAGATTAAGCTCACATAAAAGTTGATTACAACTTTTATTAATTAAAAATTGCCTTAGTTTTGCTATAAATAGCAAGTTTTATGAATGTTTTAATTAAGCAAAACAAAAGCTTGAGAAAGTTAATTACAAGCAAATTCTTGTAGTCAAGCTTGCTAATCCTTGGAAGTTCTCCAAATATTTCGACAAAGAGAAGTAGATTGGATATTTGAATCAACCTTGCTAGGTAAGGTTGATATTCTCTAAAAGTTATATTTTTCATTAGTGAGACATATAATGTTGAATTATGTATTAGATAAATAATGTTAAAATTAGGCTAATTAACTGTGTTAGGATGCTTTGGAAGTATAAACACAATATGCTTTAATTGGGTCAAAATACTTATGTTAGACATAAACATAAAATTAGAGTTTGGAACTCTAGATTAAAGCTTAAAGTTATGACTACCATTCTAGAATCACTTGACCACCTTTGGGTGACCTAGAGTTGTTCAGGAGACATTTCTTATTTGGGGTCTAATTTGGTTTGTGTATTGTATTCAAAATTTACGCAAGTACGTATTTAGAATAAATTTATGTTTTTGTAAAAATATTTTATATTTTGAAAAACTAGATTTTTATTCTATAACATGTGTTGATATTGGTTTTGATGTTAAAAATTAATTTTGGGTATTTTTGAGGTGTTTAGGGAAGACCGGAAGAAATTAGGGTAATAGACTATAATTCATTTAGATCACTGGAAAATGAGCTGAATGAAAGTGAAATGGAAACTAAAAAAAAATAGCCCAGTGCGCTACAGTAGCACGCACTGTGCGTGCGAGCACTGTAGCGCTCACGGTACGCGCTACTCGGGCTGAATTTATTTTGCTTTGTTCTGGAGCTTCCGAAATCCGATTCAGTCCCGGTTTTTCCTATACACTCGTAATGGAATATAGTATTTCATTAAATTATTTAAAATTATATCCATATTTGATATTCACGGATTAGACCCATTTTCATTGCACATGACATTGATCCGACCCTAGAGGTTCCACAACTGCCCTAACAGAAATGACGAGTAACCCTAGTATCTACCTATCATTCTCTCTGATTCCCAACCAAGTTGGCTTCTGATACAATTGCTGAGAGGTTCATCTCTGAGATCTCATCAGTTAGCTGATAATCCTCAGTGACATGGGCCTCATTTTTCTTTCTCTTGCCTTTGTCATGAGACTTCTTGTTTCTGCAATCATTTGCCATGTGACCGTTTTTTCCACAGGTGTAGCACTTCCCCTTAAACTTCTTATTTGCTTGGGAAGAATCAGCTCCACTGTTATTTCTCTTTTTGCTACCATTTCCACCCTCGATGATGTTGGTCTTAGACTCCATGTCTTGTAGCTGGCCTTCTCGAACTTCATGTTGTCCTCTTCGATCCTCAATTGGACTCCAAGGTCTTCAAGACTCATCTGCTTCTTTTTGTGTTTCAGATAGCTCTTGAAGTCCTTCCATGATGGAGGTAATTTTTCAATGATTGTGGCAACTTGAAACGTCTCGCAGAGTTTCATTCCCTCATCCAATATTTCACGAATAATTAAATGAAGTTCACCCAACTAAGACATCACCGTCCTTGAATCTACCACGTTGTAGTCCAGGAACCTACGCACGATAAATTTCTTATGTCCGACATCCTCAGTTTTGTACTTCTTCTAGAGAGATTCCCAGAGAATCTTCACAGAAGTCATGTATTGGTACACATTGTACAAGATATTGTCAAGTCCTCCCAATAGGTAATTCTTGCACAAGAAGTCGTCTGACGACCATGTCTCTTCTCGCAGTTGCTTGACATAATATCCTTTAAACACTTTCTCAATAGAATATCTTAGACATTCAAACTTAGTATTACACTTCAATTCACAATACAATAATTAATATGTGTAGATTTGTATGTGTATATGTATAAGTCAATCAAACTTGGACGGAATTACTTGTGTAAAGTTACATTTTTAATTCTCAACCAAGTATGCAACACACGATTAATTTTAAACTATGTGTTTACTTTTGATAATTGAACATCTTAATATTAACTTAAACCTATACTTCCAAGTTTATAATAATACAGTATATGATCTTACTAAGTTAACATTATGTCATACATGGTAATGTAAATTAATCTAAGTCTATGTTATTATTTTTTGAATCTAAAATAATTCCAGGATTAATTTCATTAGTGTCACGTTCGTTAATTCATTCGAACGAAACTTTCCAGTGAGTTCACGTTCGTGTAGCGTTCGTAAACGCGTCTGAACGAAGTGTTCCAGAGAGTTCACGTTCGTGTTGCGTTCGTAAATGCATTCGAACGTTCTTTGGCAGAAGACTGGCGTTCGAGTTGCTTTTGAAGACGCGTTCAAATGAGACTACGAAAAATAGAATTTTTGCCTACGCGTTCGTCGGGCGTTCAAACGCCCATGCGTATTTTTCATGCATAGAACATATTTTACAGAAAATTGACAATTAAAACATATAAAATTTCATCTAACAACACTTAAAATATAATAAGTTCTTAAGATTGTTATAGAATATGTGTCATTAAATGAAATTAACATGCATCAATCAACTTTAACATTCACTAACATGCATCAATTTAACATGCATTAATCAAATAACTTACTAAAATTAAAACTTAGACTATGAAACTAACAAAAAACCTGGAGAAATTGAAAATGATAAAACATAATTCAAGTCGAGTTGTCTCTGTCCTTAAGAACTTATTAGCCCCGCCTCGGTGCTCAACGAATGTCTTGTGACTAACGTTCTCCCATGATTACTTGGATACTTCTTGTAGAATTGACACTTCTTTAACAAGAACTTGAACAAGAAAAATGGAGGAAACTCTCTTTCAAGATGACTCTCTAAACTATGAAAGACTTGTATGATTTTCTGGATGCTTAGAGTGAACCCCCAATGCCTCTTTATATAGGCATGAAATGGTGCATTTGAGGGTATCCTTTGGTTTGGGGGTATAACCCTCCTAAATGTTATACCCCTTCATTTATGCCTTTTGAAGCCTAAGGACTCATCATTCCAATTTAGAGGACATGTCTCTTCATCATTGTGTCTTTCCTATAAGACACTACTTAAGGAACATGTCTCTCTAACACTTAAACTATATATTTAGAGAATTTACAACAATGTAAATGTTGAGTATATAAATTTCATTGAGAGTTCAATAAAAAAAAGCAAAGAATTAGTATAATAATTTCATAGTTATTTTTAGAAGTGGTTGATTACTTGAAATAATCAATATTTGGAGATAATTTGGATCTATAATATGTGATATCAGAGTCGATGGACAAGAAGAATTTTATTTGAATGTTACAATCCTTATTTTATTTACATATTTATAATATTGTCCATAAGTCTCAACATGAGGTCAAAAGTCTATTCCCTCTAATATTCGAAAAAATATCTACTTATATATCCACGTTTTTATATATAAAAGGATTTTGAGCATGTAGAAACTCGAACTCATGAGGACACGAGTATCATTGGAATTGTAGCCGATCTCTACCTTTTAGTATTTTAGTATTTTTTTCCCCTGAATGAAAATTTATGTTCTGTTTTCAAGTAATCAGTTTGAACTACTTAAAATACATGATTCTAGTATTTTATGTTAATTAAAACTATTTACTTTTATATTCTCAATAAAATCAAAATCAGAATGCTATAATAATTCTTTGAAAAAAAAAAACACCCTTATTAGCGTTACCATAACTGATTTGAATGTAGGTCAACTATTAAAGTATTAACTCATTCACAGAGAAGAATAAAAACCACATGCGCTATGACTTCATTGTTAGTTGACTCCATTTGGCGGCATTCAACTGTCATTCATGTATTACACAGTTAACTAAATTTATCAAAGCTTAATAACCAAATTATGCAACTATAGATGTGAGTCATTTTTTGATATCATCGTTATACGAGTGATATGTTTAATCATGGAGTTATTATAACTACCATTTATTTAGATTTTTTTTTTTACTATGTTAACAAATGTGATATGTTATAGTATATAGTAAAATATTTCCTAAATATGTATGGTGTTTTATTTTCATCTCATCAACATAATATTTTTTGCAGCAAAGTAATTATCATCTCAGCTTTATCAACTCTCATTACTTGAATTCTTCAAACATAAAAACTCAATAAACTTATCAGTAGCAGACTCAGGCAAGCAAATGCAAACCACCATGTTTCCATTAGGATCAGTCTCTCCTTCTGGCAAGAACACACATACCTGTGGAGTTGGTGTCAAGTCAATTGGCCCTGCATAAATTGGCCTGCCCCATCCAAAATCTGAAGACTCATAAATTGAAAATCTTGTCCATTGAGTTATAGTCAATTTTCCTCCAAATTCAAGCTTTACTGGTCTCTCAACTTCAACAAAATCAACTGTGGATCTCAAGTACTCTTCTGAAATACTAATTCTTGCTTCACGAACCAAACGGGTTGTGTACTTGAGCTGCCCATTAACAAGCTCATTCACAGAGCTCATAGCACATGCCACACACACAACATTGCCATAGAACCCTTCTTTCAATGGTGGATTCTTCAGTTTTTGCCGCGCATTCACTGAAAATGTGAGCCTAAGCTTGTAGTTCAGTGGCTTCACATCAATTGCTCTCACCCATGATCTCCAAATATGAGCAGCCATTGCATCAAAGCTAGTACATGGGAAGCTGTCATCTGGTTGAGCTAACATTTTCAAATGAGCTTGAAACTCCCTGCTGATTCTGTAACACTTCTGAACAGGCTTGGCTTGCCACAATGTCATTGTTAAACTTGAACCTTCATCAATCCTCATATACTCAATATGAGGATGCCTTATAATTGGTGGGTGCCGGGGACTGAAAAATTCTCTGTCCCAACAGGGCACAGGATTGACAACCAATCTGCCAGCTTTCGCGGTAGCAGCCCATGCATTAAGGAACTGCATAGCACCAAAGCCGTCACAAATGCAATGACAAAGTCTCAGGCCAAGGCTAAATCCACCACAGCTAAAAGCTGTCACTTGGGCTATAACTAGTGGCATGTCAAGAATTTTATACGGCTCTTCATTGCGGAACTTGTATATCAATGGTGCCCAAGCTGGGTTCGGCACAGCAAGGTCTCCAAGCTCAGCTAACGCCATTTCAGAGCGAGCTTCAACCATGAGAGCACCTTGATCAGGGCCAAAAAACACTTCCAGCTTCCCATTATGAGTCTCTCTAAGCCTTGCGGATAAAGGGTAGTAAGGAACCAAGATATGAGCAAGAGCCTGACGCAATGTTTCAAAAACAGGGCGATTATTAGAGTCTCCTGATCGATAAAAGTATATTGTTGGAGTAAATACTCGAGCGCCGATTATGTCATCGAGGTTTGAGAGGTAAAGGGTATCGCCAGGAGCAGCAGGGATGGCAGCAGCAGGCAAGACTCTGACCAGTTGATGAATGGCTAAAGGGATTTGAAGGTGGGGGAATTGCAACTCTTGAACCCATGAAGCCATTTCGTAAATTGATACAAGGGAGTGAGTCATGGATTGCATGCTAAAGGATGCAATTTGTAGAGGTGACTGAATTTTTTTTCTTAAACATGTAAAGATGTGCTTTAGCTATACATCCGATAGGGGAGGGTCCGATTCTAACGATTTATTGGTTTGAAGCAGTTGATGATGATAATTTCCATGATCTGATCTGCCCCCTCTCCTAAGACCTACATTGTATCTGTAACCATAACTTTAAACAATTTTGCTTATATTTTGGTTTGTAATTCCAAATCATTTTTTTTTTTTATTATCCATTTTTACAACTGAGAAACTTCTTCTGGTTTCATAATTCATATTTCATAAACAGCTTCCCACCAAATTAATCTTGTCAAAAAATAATTATTTCTTCATATGACAATTAATAAATAGGCCCAATCCACTTAATTCAGATCTGGAGATGTAAAATGGGCCGGTCTAGCCCAGGACAAATAATTGTAGTTTTTTTAATAAATATAAATAAACGGTAGTTGGGTTACTCGGTATGTGGCCCGTTGGATTTAGCCCACAGGGAGCTCCCGGAGGAAAAATTATATTATGTTAGTTGTGAGACCCAACTGTTATAAGAGAGATGTCATATACACCCGAAACATGATATACCCTAGCCACGCCCGCTCTATTTACTGATAAAAACTTTTGTTGCTCAGCTCAGCTGGTGGGGCTGTATCCTGTTTTGCCACCCACAACAAAATTTTTATTTTAAATTAAAATTATCAGACCCACAAAAATTATGAGTCCCACTCCCAGAACAGAGAGCAGAACAGGATTGGACAGCCCCATCAGCTTTAGACTATTCCTCATATTTATCCATTAATGGGTTGAAATTGAATGATACCGTTCCGAGTCCACTCAGCAAGCTGACTCACTTCCAGTTCTCGGACCTGGCTCACCTGGGTAACAATCTTCTCTCAGTCTCAGGTTCACTCCCTGTAAATTCTCTTCACAAATTTACGGTCTTTTAGTTCTCTAGATGTGTCAACCACGCTATCACAACACAACATAAAGCACGAATTTTTCTCTAAAAGTATGCTGAAAGTCACCTTCATAAAACCGAATCTGATGTTTATTCGCATTTTGATAAAATGAACAAGAAAATGCACATGTTCTAGCAAAAAGAAAGCTACAACAAAGCAGCTTGCCAGCTTACCGCACTGGATGCTGATTGTAATGATTTTTCTCTTTCTTCTTTGCCGCGGCAAGCCTTGAATTCCTGGCAGCAGCCTCACTAGCAGCAGCCAGGGCAGCAGCATTCATCTCTTTACTTGACTTCTTCTTCTTTGCAGAAGCCACTTTCTTAAGCCGCTCTGTCACATCAACAGATGTACCCGCTGCCTTCTGAGTCTCTGCAGTTTCATCCGTCAAATCTCCAGCATTGGTACTATCAGGCTGGTCCTGAGATGATTCTTTTGCCTCCTTTGATAGTTTATCCTTCTTTTTCTTCTTTTTTCCAATTTTGCCCTCCCCAGCGGCATTCTCCTTCTTTTCAACATCCCCATTATCTTCTCCTTTCTTTTCTTGTGCAACATCTGAAAATAGGAAACAGCATTCCATGTTAGTGAAGCTACTAAGTGACTTATGGAATATAGTAACAGCAATTGACCTGAAAAATTAGACATCGAAACTTGATTTTTGAATAACCAAATAAGTAAATATCCATTCTCATCATAATCAATACTTTACACGTGTACATTATTTTGCTTCATGCATGAAAACTTACTCATATGTTCAAGGATTAAGCTATAACAACACACACTAACAGCCAACACCCAACAATCTATAATCTATAATAAAAGAATTTGACTCCGGGAAAGAGGCACATTATGAAGATTTAAGGTTACGGAATTCACATATCAACTTTATCACATACAAATAACAAATGAACTCACAGAGTAATAACATTGAAGGACGAGGATTTGACACTTAGTTCTCCACAGTCCACAGTTAACAAATAAAGCATTTAGAATTTAGGAATGTAAATTAACAAATCCAAAATGAAATGATCTATACACACACTTAATACAAAAACAAGAACATACACATACGCACACGTACAGACAAAAAACATCAATGGTTTAATAATTGATGTGAAATTACCCTGGGATCCATCCTGGTCACTCTCTTTGTTCAATCCCATCTCAGCAAGAAGGGCATCAAGTTCTTCAAGACCCTTTTTCTTCAATTCCTTCTTTGAAAGCTGCCTTTCTGAATCTTTTTGTACTGAAGGAGCTTCAGGAGGCTTCTTAACTATTGGCTGCTCCATTTCTACTGGTTTTTCGGTTTCATTGTCATGTTCTTCCTCAGCATCATCATCAACTTCATCAAGACCTTCTTCCTCACTGTCACTCTCCTGGAATCGGAATGGAATAAATATAAGATTTATATAATATAACCTGATAACCCAAATAACAATGCACTTGTGAGATTTACGACAGCCATATAAACATTATTGTACCATAAATACCCTAGCATTTTTCATTCCAAAGTAGGAACAACTAAAAATTTTCCTAGACAAACAAGTCCAATATCATAAATATAGTAAAATTTTGAACATCAGATCTGCTACTTCATTCCCACCTCAATAGTGCAATAATTACAATTTTTTGACTATCAAATTACATACTTATGCCATACTATTTGCTATTATGTAATGAATGGTCAACAGTTTGAACAAACTAACAAAGTGCAGCTGCCATTTCTCAAAGGTGATGTCCAAGTTACTAGAGGATATCACCTATTAAATGCACCCATAGGAGAATATCCAAGGAGTATATAAATTTGTATCTACATCTAATGCAACAACGAATTATCAAGCTGTAGCAGAGCAAAGTTTTAGGCTCTGCAGAGCCACTATCAGAAAGGCAATCCATAATTTATGTTGATGCAATAACATTTGCCCGATCATGGATCAGCAAAACAGTAGACATGGCTCCTAGGTTTGAGAAAAAACAAATCAGTCAGCCACCCCTTCTCTTTTTACAACCTCCATCCAAGCTTGTTGCACTGATGATATGTCGAATCTAACAAACTAAACGACAACATCCTAAATGCAATTTAATTAATTGAAACAACATAACTGAAAAATATTTTAGTAGAAAAGTGAACCAAAATAAGTAGCACGTGATCCTAAACATAGAACTCAATTACACACGTAAACTTCAAAGGATCAAATTATATTTTTATATAACTGAACATTCAAAAACAGGAACAAAAGCAAACAAAAACATAAAATTGAATGCTAACAAACAGACAAAAACTGTTCAAATTCCATAACTCTCCGCAAATAGATACAATTAACTCATTAAGGAGAGCTTTTTCTTCCAAAAATGTATTTACACCACATGGAGTCACTAAAGGATATCCCCAGCTTCATTGAGCAAACATCTACAGCACGGGCAATCATTCAATCATTAATCAAAACAAATCTACAGGAGGAAAACATAACGAAACACTAATTATATCCTGAAATGGTAGCAATGTATAAAAACATAATCACATTCGTTTATGCAAGATTGTTTTCTTCATCGGAATATCCACACCAGTCACTCAAATCAACATCTTGTCCACTACATTACCATCAGAAGCAACAAACTACGCATCAAATAATAACCGCAAGACATGATTTGAAAAAAAAAAACGAAAAAATTGAAACCTCAACAGCAGGCTCCTGGGTCTCCTTCTTGTCGTCGGATTCCGCAGCGTCCCAAACCGACTGAGGCGGTGCGGTTGTAGCATAGTAATCGTCATCTTCATCGTCATCCACGTCAGCCCATGATTTAACGGTAAGTGGCGTCGGGGCCCAAAAAACCTCATTTTTCTTCTCTTTATCGGCAGTTTTGGCTTCGCTCTTCGAAGAACCTGACTCTTTAGTCGATTTCTTCTTCTTCTTCTTCTTCAAACTCCCAAGCGCCGCAAACACGTTCGTGCTGTTTATCACAAACGATTCATCCTTCTTACCTCCAACCATTATCGAAACTTCAAAACTTTCTACAGAGGGGCAAAACTGGAAATTGAAAATTTATTGATAGAGTTTTCGATTAGATAAGTCAAGACTTGTCAGTACAAAATACAAAATACAAAATCAGACGATCTGATGATTGAAAATGGGAGTGAGTAGCCAAGATACAAAACGGTTCGTTCTGCTGAATGTTTTTCTATTAAAATGAATACAATTAACAGATTAAAACTTGAACAAAAATTGAATTTATTTATTATCTAATTTTATTCCTCGTTTAATCTAAGTGGGTGTATTCAATTGAGATTTTAAAAGATTATTTATGGATAAATAAGTCCAGTGAATTTTAAAAGACTATTTAAGAATGTAATAACTTATAAGATTTTATTACAGTTTTTTAAGTATAATATTTTACTTATTGGATTTTAAAAGATTTATATCATAAGAATTTAAAAGATTTTAAAAGACCATATATAAAATTTTTTTACTTTTATGATGCTAACCAATCAATTTTTAATCGGATTATGAGTAATGTCTATCTAGTTCAATGAGACATTCTTTTCTTGGGCCATTCTCGTCCAGGTCATCCATCCACTGAATTAACAATGCTATAATTTCTATCATGGTTGGGTGTGAATGCCTCAACCATTACAACTATATTTTCTTTACAAGCTATGTTGGGTAATATTTCATGGACTTAAGCAATCTATCAATATTTTACTAACAGTGCAGATAACTTTACTGACAAAAATGCTTAATTATCTCCGATTTTTTTTTTCTGAATTTATGTGATTGAATGTCATGCCTTTGACCTATGAATAAAAGATAACACATCGGCATCAATGATCTTAATAATTGATAAATATTTTTTTCCCTTAAATTTGGACTTTTTTTAAAAAGAAAATATAAGTAAAAAATTAGCGAGAAACGAGGAAAAAAATCATTGTTGTGCTAAATTCCATTTGTACATTATCATCTATCCGATTGAAGAAGTGTTGTTGGCCTCAAATAAAATTTAGGAAATTATATTTAAATGTGATAGAATTTTCCTCATCGAAAATGAAATTCATTAAGAAAAATGGTTGGAGGAAGGACATTACCAGTTGCATTTAAAAGAAAGTCATATTATTTTGTTTGAAAGAAAAAAGAAGAAATTACTAATAAGCAAGTGACCGGTGCGTAATCACACGCGTATAACGCAAGCGCACGTATCGTTCAAGTAGTATAAAAAGTATTGATCCCACGAGGACTTAAAACCTTTGCTATTAATTTTTTATGAGGTCAAATGTTTACAAGTATCTAATAGATTGATTGTTTGATTGAGTGGTGACTTTAAAACTTAAAATAAGTAAATAAAATTTCTTGAAAGTAGATTGAAGAAAATTCAAATTTATAAAACTATCCAGGGTTGTGAATCCTTCTAAATTTATTAAAGATGAAGTGGTTATCTTACAGTTGGGTAATATATTAATTTTTAACCTGGAACACTAAATTATGTAAAAACCTCTTCCGATGGTCGATTACAAATACCCAGTATAACCCAATTGAACCATATGTCTATGTCAACCAAATTACCTGGATTCATTAAGTTTAAGTTCCAATTATGGCTACCCCCGCCGACATGTATATTCCTATCCTGTAATGAAATCTATTAAAGGGTTATCTATCCTCAAGGAAGATCGTGGGCTATTGAGTCTAAGGTCGTTAATCTAAAATCTATTTTCCAAGTTCATTTTAAGTTTACCTAATCAATTTTATTAATGGCCAGTTAATAAAAAACATTAAGATTAAGACTCAATAAATAAACTTTTATATTACCCAAGCTATAATCTAACCCCTTTATAAACTACTGATATTGGATTTCATCACAACCCTAGATAACTGGCTTAGTTACGACACATATTTACGGGTAGTAAAAATTTAAATAAAATAAAAGACATAAAGTAAAATACTGAAAATTAAATACTGAAAAGTAAATTGCTGAAAAGTAAAAAAAGTAAAAAGTAAAAGTAAAAAAAAAAAAAGTAAATTACTGAAAGTAAATTGCTGAAGAGTATATTGCTGAAAAATAAATTACTGAAATTAAATAAAGTAAAAGTACAATAAAAGAAAATGCTGGGGTTAGAGGATCAACTTTTATTACTACTATTTTAGATATCTCCCTTAATATAATATATTAACTTTACGTGATAATTACCAACCAGCCATAAAAGCGGTATCCTGATTAAGTCAAATTAATAATTAATTACCAACCGACCAACCAGGCGGTATCCATACTTAGTCAGGTTAAAACCAATTTATAATTAATTACCAACCGGCCAATATAGCGGTATCCTCATTAAGTCAAGTTTTAAATAGTTTATATATTATAATTAAGGAAGATTAATCTAAATAGCAATAATAAAAGTTTTACCTTTCACCACAGCAAATGAGAATTACCTCCCCATTGCTTGAAAAATAAAAACTGCAAAAGTAAAGAAAGGAAATGATTGTGCGTAAAAGTAAATTGCGGAAAGTAAAAACTGAAAAATAAAGAAAAGAAAGTGCGAAAGCGGAAATTAATTACTGAAAGCTGTAAATAAACAAACAAGATACAATCTTCTTATTTATTCTTTAGGAATTTCAAAGAAGAAAGTATGAATTTTACAAATGAAATGACTTGGTATTTATAGGCAAAATTTTGCCTCCATCAAATCATCCATCAAATTCTCCACCAAATCCATTATTAATTTCTCTACTAATTACTCCACCAAATCCATTATTAATTGCTCCACTAATTGCTATCATGTTTGGTGATGATTTGATAATTTGATAATTTTATTATTTATTAATTTATTTTTTTTGCTTTGAAAATGATTGAAAATGACTTTAATAATTACACACAACACACTTCTGGATGGTTCATCAATTTCGGTCATGAAATCTTCAGAATTCGAAAATATTTTGTCTTTAAAAGTTGTAGATCATTGAGTTTTCTTTAATCTGACACTTGAATCAGCTCAATCTGATATCGGAGTAAAAAGTTATGCCCAAAATACGACAGATGTGCAAAACTAGAATTTCCAAAACTGCACTTTGTCAAAAACGCCATTTCAAGTTTCCAATCTCCAAAATTAAAATATCAAGTCCAATAATTGCCCTTATTTGACCCATATTTCGTCCTAAATGATTTCATTGAAACCCGATATTATTTTATCTGCAAAATAAACTAAAACACATCAAAACGTTCATCAAACCCGAGAAACTAAACAAAATATTAAGTTAAGGGGCTGTAAATATTGATATATTTTCCACTCATCACACCCCAAACCTAACATTTTGCTATTCCTCGAGCAAAACAACAACAAAAAATTAAACTAAACCACTTTCGTAGGGATCACAGTTGCATTTAGCGTATGCAACAAGCCTTTAAACCCATAGGTGTCCCTAGTGGACGAGTTGTAGTATCGTGAGGGTTTACAGCAATGATACCCACAAATATTTTACAAAAGTAAAAATGTAGTAAAACTAATGCACACAAAAGCAAAAAGATAAGAGAAAAGAGAATAAAAAAAGTTAGTGACTAATCAGGTGAAACTTCTACTCCAAGTTACTAGTTGTTTTGTTTCTTTCTAAATTACCGAATAAGTAAATTCTCCGATTATATTTACCATTCTCCATATACACAGCCAACAAAGTATTAATCAATCTCATTTTTTCCCACAACAGTCACAAGTGTAGTTGATAAGAGAGTAATATTTTTGTCCTAAAATTCTATCAGATTTCACATCTTTTTTATGGCAATGAAATAATTTTTCTGATTTTTTTTCTGATTTTTTCTTTGATTTTTTTTTTATTATTATTTATATACAATATCTTCCATCTATGTAGCGAGTGTTGGGTCGGTGACTCCCAAACCGTTGGCTTTAGGGCACTAGGTGTTAAAACACCCTTACAGACTTAATAACTCGGATATCAGATTTTTTTTTTCACTCAATCACTTTTTGAGATGCTTCCTCAAATTAAACTAGAGCACTGAATATTACAAACTTTTCAATTACAGTTCATGTCCGTATGTTACTATGCATGTTGATAATATCTGCTAACTGAGCATATGAAAATCCATTTTAGTCCGTTTTATGGAGAATTTACAAATTAAATAATTTAAAAGGAAATAAACAAAAATTAACTTGTTTCGAAATAGGTTTGAGATACGTCTCATGAGTGGAAACTCCTTACTCAGCTTTCTCTTACCAATTTCACCTTTTTTTAGTCAAAATAAAAACACAAAAACGCAAAGTATTTTTGTAATTTTTGAAAAATTTCAAATTTTTTTTTTGTATTTTTCGAAAAATTTTGGACTAAAAATAAAAACAACACACAACTAAAAATAAGGTACTGATCAACTAATTCCCTCCCCCAAACCTAAATGAGACATTATCCCCAATGTCTTAAACAGTAGAATGAGAGTTAAGAAGGTCGTACCTAGTTAGCTGAAAATCTACGAAAAATTAAAGGTTAAGATCCAGATTAATCCGACGCCTCTTACCACGATCGTTCTCGGACCAATTTATCTTTGAAAGGATAGGGTCAACTTGTGGTTCATAGGCTAAGAGTTGGTCAATTAGATCCGGAGCAGTTCTGACAGTAAAGAGGAGTTCTTTTAAAGGTTTTGACACGAACCCATTTCTCCGGGCATCATCAAGAAACACACAAAGAAAATCATAAAATCCATCAACGTTAAACAGCCCAATTGGTTTCTGGTGTATGTTCAGGTTCGCCCAAGATAGTACTATAAAAATTTCCTCCAATGTGCCCAAGCCACCTGACAAAGAAATAAAAGCATCAGCACAATTAATCATTTCTATCAGTCGTTCAGACATACCTGTCACGATCAGTTCCTCTCCGTTTGATGATCCAATAAGATTTGCCTCTGCCAAGAGTTTTGGGATGATTCCTAAAACGTTACTACCTCCTTCCTGTACGGCCTTTGAAACGATCCCCATTAGTCTAAGATTGCCTCCGCCATATACTAAGTGCATTTTTCTTGCAGCTAAGACTCGACCCAATTCTTGTGCTGCTTCTACGTATTGTGGTTTAATACCAACACTACTACCGCAAAACACACAGATGTTTTCAACTCGTCTTCTTGAAGTGGCTTCCATGTTTTACTCTGGATGTCTTCAAAAGTGCAATGATGAGTTAAATTTATAATACCTGAAAAGGGTGAGTAAAATAATAGCACTAGTACCTGCCAAATGACAATTATTAGTTTAACAGTAAAATAAATTGTGATAGTAAAAAAGGTCTGGATCCTGTCGGAGAAAATAAAAGAAAACAACAAAACAAATCACAATTATCAGGAAAAGACAAAAAGATATAATATGTACAATAATTTACAGCTTGATTGACGTCTATGCGTCAGGGACAAGCTTCACATCCAATTTTCTTATAAATTGGCAAACATGGTCTTTTTTAGTCAGATTCCCAAGACTTAATTGTTGTCTTTCTTTTTGAAATTGTGTATGTAATTTGCGAAAGGCTATGTGAACATATCCACTAGGATGCGTCTCAAGAGTCGAAGATATATCATCTAAAGAATCCTTACTCAAGCCATCCCTAATGAATTTAATTTTGTCTTCGCGATTATCAGACACCATTCCTAAAGAACGACAACGAGTATTGCAATTCCAGCGTGCACATTTGTAACAAACACCCATTTGCTTAGCTCTTACGTTTCTTTGCATAGGTGCTTCTTCCAAAACCAGGCAGATGTGAATAAAAGAGTCAGAAGACTCACCTGCCAATCAGATTCGTGCTTCAATTACCCATCAAATGTCATTAGGAACACATGGATTTTTAGTAGTCTCATCCGTTCCAAGCGAGCTTTGTAAACTTTCATCAGAGATTTTTTGAGAAGAAGGAAATTGCTTGTGAAGATTTACTATAGCTTCTTCCATCTTAAAATGACTTAATCTGTAAAAACTAAACACACAAAATTAAATCACACCAAATCACAATATATACAAAAATTACATGAGTTGCCTCCCTGTTAGCTCTAAGTTTTACGTCGTCAACCAGACGTGACTACCCGAACGTTATGCTGGATCTGAAAGTGTAACACTTTCTTTTTGTCGCTCAAATGATTCTCCCCAGTAGTGCTTGACACACTTGTTTTTAACCTTGAAAGTTTTGTTGGAGTCAGGATCATGTATCTCAACGGCTCTGTCTGGTAAAACCTTGGTGATCACAAATGGTCCTGACCACCGTGATTTTGGCTTCCATGGGAAGAATTTCACCCTTGATTTGTTTAACAGTACCTTATGCCCTGGTTCCAGTTTTATGCGCAATAACTTCTCATCATGTCTTTTCCTTGCCTTATCCTTGTACAATTTGGCATCCTCAAAAGACTGTATGTGAAATTCCTCCAATTCGTTGAGCTGGTGGAACTTTTTCTCTTCTGTTGCGTGTAGTGCAAGAATAGGCTTCTTCACTACGCAGTGCGCTTTATCTTCAGGCTCCAAAGGTAATTGACTTGTTTTAAGTTTGTCAGTAGAACTTTGTCTTTCATCAGAGTTCTGATCGGTACTATGTATCACATCAAGTCTGAAACATTCCTCTTTCTTTTCATCATCTGGGAAATTCATGGCCTTGAAAACATTGAATGTTACTTCTTGGTCTTGTACCCTCATGGTTAGTTCTCCTTTTTGTACATCAATAATGGTTTGACCTGTAGCCAAGAATGGTCTCCCGAGGATGATTGGCACGTCTGCGTCTTCCTCCATATCAATGACAATGAAATCTGCTGGGAAATGAATTTGTCAACCTTGACTAGCACATCTTCAACTACACCTCTCGGAAATACCAGCGTTCTATCAGCAAGTTTAGTGAGACTGAAGTGGGCATTGTTTCTCTCAATCTGCAGTTTCCTGAAAATAGAAAAAGACATCAGTTAACAACTAACGCACATAAATCACACAAAGCCTTACCGAAGTCATGTTCTCCTATGGTGCAAGGAACAATGAAACTGCCAGGATCTTTCAACTTTGAAGGAAGTTTTCTCTGAATGATGGCACTGCATTCTTCTGATAATGCTACTGTCTCATAATCTCCCAATCTCTGCTTTCGTGAAAGAATGTCTTTCATAAATTTGGCATAGTTGGGCATTTGTTCCAACGCTTCTGCAAATGGAATGTTGATATGCAACTTTTTGAACACCTCCAAGAATCGAGCAATTGCTTGTCCAGTTTGTTTTCTGAAGACGCTGAGGAAAAGGTGGAGGTGGAGTGATCTGTTCTTTTTCTTTTGCTTCTTTTTCCTCCATCTGTTGCTTTTTGTTTCTTTTGGAACTTCATCAACAGTTGTTTTGGCTCCAACATCTTTGTTGATTTCAGTACTCCTTTTAACATGATGGCATGACACTGCTCATTCCCCATGTTCCTCGGATTTGGTTCAGTGTTGCTAGGAAGGTTACCTGGCGGTCTGTAACTCTGAGCATTGGCCAGTTGTCCAATTTGATTCTCCAGTGCTTTAATAGAAGCTGATTGACTTTGAATTAATACTGTTTGGGATTGAAACATAGCATCTTATCTTGCTGCTTGAGAGTCATCTTTTTCAAGTGGGTCAACACTTCTGTTATTCCTGATTCATTTGCCTGCTCCTGGCCTTTGTTCTGTTGTTGGAATGTGGGTGGTGGATTGTTCATTTGCCCTGAATTGTTGCTCCATGTGAAATTGGGATGATTCCTCCACCCTGGGTTGTAGGTGTTGGAATATGGATTGTTCCCATGTCTGTTGAAATTGTTGACATAATTCACCGTTTCTTTATGTTGGTTGAAAGATTCTGACTCAGGTGTTCCTCCAAATGGTGAACTTGTGGATCCACCATTAACTTTCATGTTAAGAGTTTCCAGATTTTTGCAAATCACTTCCAGCTTGGAATTCAGTGCTGTGTTGGCTCCAACTTCATAAATTCCTGCAATTCTTTGAATCATGCTCCTTTCTGTTGGCCACAAGGAGTTGTTGTTGGCCATTTCTTCAATTAAGACCCAGGCTTGATCTTCTCATTTTGCCATCAAAGCTCCTCCAGCAGCAGCATCAATTGTGGTTCTCATTATTTCAGAAAGTCCATTGTAGAAGGTTTGGACTTGTAGCCACTTTGCGATCTCATGATGAGGACATTTCCGGAGTAAATCTTTGAATCTTTCCCAAGCTTCACAAAGGGATTCTGAATCTTGCTGCACGAAGGATGTGATGTCATTCCTCAACTTTGCAGTTCTGGCTAGTGGAAAGTACTTTGCAAGGAATTTGGTGGCTAGAGTGTTCCAAGTTGTGATGGAACCTGCTGGTAACGAATGTAGCCAAGCTTTAGCTCTGTCTTTCAGGGAATATGGAAAAACCCGCAGTCTCATTGCTTCTTCAGCTGCTCGATTGTAATTGAAAGTACCGCAAACTTCCAGGAAGTCGTTGATGTGGGAATTATGATCTTCAGTTGCATTTCCCCCAAACTGTACTGACTGCTGAATCATCTGGATGCATGTTTTGATGTCATACGTATTTGCTGGTAAATGAGGAAGTACAATACAGGAAATGAAGCCGTCGACCACCGGAATGGTTCTGTCTCGAATGGGAATCGGTGGAGCAACGTTCAAAGGTTTCAGTTCCATGTTGACTAAAGCTTCTTGGCCTTCTCGCCTTTCCCTTCTCAACTGTCTGATGGTTCTTTCAATTCTGGGTCAAGTGGTCGGAGTTTAAAGCTTCTGGTTCGTCTCATTAGTTTCTGATAACCTGAAACACAAGAAAACAACAATAATAAGAAATTAGATACAAATAACGTATCTAACCCCTAAACTAATAGTGAAAGATAAATAAGTCCCCGGCAACGGCGCCAAAAACTTGACCGGTGCGTAATCACACGTGTATAACGCAAGCGCACGTATCGTTCAAGTAGTATAAAAAGTATCGATCCCACGAGGACTTAAAACCTTTGCTATTAATTTTTTATGAGGTCAAATGTTTACAAGTATCTAATAGATTGATTGTTTGATTGATTGGGTGGTGACTTTAAAACTTAAAACAAGTAAATAAAATTTCTTGAAAGTAGATTGAAGAAAATTCAAATTTATAAAACTATCCAGGGTTGTGAATCCTTCCAATATCTATTAAAGATGAAGTGGTTATCTTACAGTTGGGTAATATATTAATTTATTAACTGAAACACTAAATTATGTAAAAGCCTCTTCCGATGGTCGATTACAAATACCCAGTATAACCCAATTGAACCATATGTCTATGTCAACCAAATTACCTGGATTCATTAAGTTTAAGTTCCAATTATGGCTACCCCCGCCCGACATGTATATTCCTATCCTATAATGAAATCTATTAAAGAGTTATCTATCCTCAAGGAAGATCGTGGGCTATTGAGTCTAAGGTCTTTAACCTAAAATCTCTTTTCCAAGTTCATTTTAAGTTTACCTAATCAATTTTATTAATGGCCAGTTAATAAAAAGCATTAAGATTAAGACTCAATAAATAAACCTTTATATTACCCAAGCTATAATCTAACCCCTTTATAAACCGGTGATATTGGATTTCATCACAACCCCAGATAACTGGCTTAGTTACGACACATATTTTACGGGTAGTAAAAATTTAAATAAAAAAAAAAAGACATAAAGTAAAATACTGAAAATTAAATACTGAAAAGTAAATTGCTGAAAAGCAAAAAAAGTAAAAGTAAAAGTAAAAAGTAAAAAGTAAAAAGTAAAAAAAAAAAAGTAAATTACTGAAAAGTAAATTGCTGAAGAGTAAATTACTGAAAGTAAATTACTGAAAATTAAATAAAGTAAAAGTACAATAAAAGAAAATGCTGGGGGTTAGAGAATCAACTTTTATTACTACTATTTTAGATATCTCCCTTAATATAATATATTAACTTTACATGATAATTACCAACCAGCCATAAAAGCGATATCCTGATTAAGTCAAATTAATAATTAATTACCAACTGACCAACCAGGCGGTATCCATACTTAGTCAGGTTAAAACCAATTTATAATTAATTACCAACCGTCTAATATAGCGGTATCCTCATTAAGTCAAGTTTTAAATAATTTATATATTATAATTAAGGGAGATTAATCTAAATAGCAATAATAAAAGCTTTACCTTTCACCCCCAGCAAAGGGGAATTACCTCCTCATTGCTTGAAAAATAAAAACTGCAAAAGTAAAGAAAGGAAATGATTGTGCGTAAAAGTAAATTGCGGAAAGTAAAAACTGAAAAATAAGAAAAGAAAGTGCGAAAGCGGAAATAATTACTGAAAGCTGTAAATAAACAAATAAGATACAATCTTCTTATTTATTCTTTAGGAATTTCAAAGAAGAAAGTGTGAATTTTACAAATGAAATGGCTTGGTATTTATAGGCAAAATTTTGCCTCCATCAAATCATCCATCAAATTCTCCACCAAATCCATTATTAATTTCTCCACTAATTACTCCACCAAATCTATTATTAATTGCTCCACTAATTTCTTATCATGTTTGGTGATGATTTTATTATTTATTTATTAATTTATTTTTTTTGCTTTGAAAATGATTGAAAATGACTTTAATAATTACACACAACACACTTCTGGATGGTTCATCCAATTCGGTCATGAAATCTTCAGAATTAGAAAATATTTTGTCTTTCAAAGTTGTATATCTTTGAGTCTTCTTTAATCTGTCACTTGAATCAGCTCAATCCGATATCGGAGTAAAAAGTTATGCCCAAAATACGACAGATGTGCAAAACTGGAATTTCCAAAACCGCACTTTGTCAAAAACGCCCTTTCAAGTTTTCAATCTCCAAAATTAAAATATCAAGTCCAATAATTGCCCTTATTTGACCCATATTTCATCCTAAATGATTTCATTGAGACCCGATATTATTTTATCTGCAAAATAAACTAAAACACATCAAAACGTTCATCAAACCAGAGAAACTAAACAAAATATTAAGTTAAAGGGGCGGTAAATATTGATATATTTTCCGCTCATCAGCAAGTAACTTGTTCACGAAGAGCTAACATGTATGTTCATTTTATGTTTTCTAACAGTCAAAAAAATCTCATGGGTTAGGGTAGATTTTTTTTATAGAGTTTGATATTTATAATTTTCACTAAAAAGTCTCACACAATCACACATATAGAAAAATCATTCAAAATAATTATGTTTATCAATACCATAAAACTTTCTATTACTTGTTTAAAGTCCTGATTGAATATCACTAGATTTTGATACACTTTTTAAAAAATCCTAATAGTCTTAATGGAATACCACGAGACTTTTTAGATTATTTAAAAATCTTAGGGGGATGTATTGAATTGAGATTTTAAAAGACTATTTTAAGTTAAATAAGTCTTGTGGTATTCAATTAAGACTTTTAAATAATCTAAAAAGTTTTGTGGTATTCCATTAAGACTTTTAGGACTTTTTAAATAAAGTGTCCAAATCCAGTGGTATTCAATCAGGACTTTAAACAAATAATAAAAAGTCTTATGGTATTGAAAAACTTGTTGATTTTGAAGGATTTTTTTATATATGGGATTGTGTGAGACTTTTTAGTAGAAAGTATAATAATCAAATCCTATAAAAAAATCCCACCCTAACCCATCAGACTTTTGACAGGAGATTTTTTTTTGAGGCTAGAGAAGAGAAGAAAAACAGACTTGTGAACTCTTCGTGAACAAGGTATTTTGTGTTCCAATTTTTTATTATGTGTGGATCGATTTTATTTGTGAATGAAAAATAGATAGATTGATGATCTAGGTTTATTCCTGAAATATTTGATTGTTGTGTCATTTCGTTGTTGTTGTGTCCTTTATTGACTCTCAAAGTAATCTCACTGTGAATCCGATTTTAAAAATTAAAAACTTTCCAGTTTGATTTTTCAACCTTAAAAAATGTTGTTTTTGTAAAGTACTTACTTTCTTAACCCACCACAATTTGTAAAATGGCTTTAGAAGTAGTATTCACATATCAATTTCAGTTGAAAATAATTAATGATGTGAACGAATTAAATTTTAAATCTCAGGCTGAAAGCTATTTTGAATGAATATATACCAAACCTATATATTTTAATCATGTTAGGATTTGTTGAACTATTTTTTTATCATTCCCCTTTAGGTTTTACTTTGATTGAATTAATTCAGTTATAATTTGGTTGAACTATTGTTATTATAATTTTTTTGTTTAAGAAATTTGAATATTAGCTTTTACTTTGATGAATATTTGATGTGCCACAGATGATTTATTGGTATCATTTATCCAAAAAAAAAAAATTACTTATCAATTTATTTTTAGTTTTGATATTCCACTTCCTATAGACTGTGTTGGATGAATTTTATCATCAAATTCCGTTTGCTTTATCAATCTTGATTATATGTTCCTATACCCTTTGAGCTAAATGCATTGTTTGAAAAAAAAATATATATTGTTTGTTAACATCCATCAATTTTCTTAATTTATTGTTTTGCAGCCTCATAATATATATATATATATAATATATATATATATATATTATGGATGTATAATGTCACAATCGCACATGTACGAAGGTAACGACATAGAGGAAGAAGAAATTAATGACAAAGATATGGATGATGAAGAATTTTATGAAGCCATTTACTGTTCAATTATGGCAATTTATTCAATAATGCATGTGTTAAATCAGTTTTTGTTAATGATGCGTGGTGAACATATTGAACGTCCATTAACTCGACGGCGAATTACTACCATTGGATATGACTATTTCATATGATTCTATTTCATATGATTCTATTTTCTGTTATTGTTGATGCAAATGTCCACAGCTTAAACCAATTGACTTTCATTAGCTTTTTTATTTATTTATGATTCTATTCCATATAATATCTATTTAAAAAAAAAGAACAAAAAAATCTATATGTAGTCATTTCAAATCTTACAAATTCTTATGATATAAATCTTTTAAAATCTTATAAGTAAAAATCTTTATTAAAAAAATGTCATAAAATCTTATAAGTCATTACTTTCTTTAAATGTCTTTTAGAATCTACTTGACTTATTTATCGATAATAGTCTTTTAAAATCTCAATTGAATACACCCCCCCTTAATTGAATACCACAAGACTTATTTAACCCAAAAAAAGTCTTTTAAAATCTCAATTGAATACACCTCAGTGTGGTTATGGGCTTTGAGGCTGGGAGATTTTATCTGCAGATTTAAATGCCCGTTGGCACCCCCAAAAGCTTTAACTAGGCCTTTGTTTTTGGTTAATTTTCTTTCTTTTATGGCAGTGGTGGTTTTTTATTTCACAAGGCCTAATGGGACTAGGAGTGAAGGCAAGCCGTTTGATTTTTGATGGGGGTATATTATGTGTGGTCGGATATATCTAAATGTGGATAATTGCAATGACCAAAAGACGTGGCTAGCATGCATTCTAAATGGCCATATCGAAACAGTCGAGTATAGTGCGGAGATATTAATATATCTATTCTCTTGTTAGTAGAGTTGAGAATCGATCGGGACGAAATTTATTAATTTCAGTTTCGAATCTTGTATCGATTTTTAAATTTAGATTTTTTTTTTGTTTTGAATATCTTGAGATCGATTTTTTTTAATAAGGATGCATTTTTATCCTGAATATCGATTGAGATTTGAAACTTTCCAAGATAAAAAATCATCTTAGATTTTAATTTTATTTTTTATTTAGAAACAAAATCGTAACAAAATCTATAACAACTTATACCAAATCCCAATCTATAACGACTTATACCAAAACAGCTAGAGAACTCAAATAATTAATGTTAGATGTAATGTAATTGCTTATCATAAATTCATAATCATGTGTAGTATGATAATTTCTGGGTCGGGATTGTTGTGATTCTCTGATAACTCTAGAGTGTGTTTTAAGGAAAAATTGAAACTTTCTATTACTACAAGAATATAATTACAAGTATTGAACTCTTTACAAAACTTTCACTCTCTAACAATCTCAAAGCTTTCTACACTTGAAGCTTTGTGTTTTGGGATGATATGAGCTTACAACCAAGCTCTGTATTTATAGCCAAGGTTTGGCTCTACAGTGCCCACCAATCACACCATAATTTCATGAAAATAGAAAATCTTCACCTAAAGTTTGTTGTTTGCTTGCTCCATTTTCAACATGCATCTAAAGTTGCATGGCAACTTCCTCTTGGATGCTAGATCATGCATGAAAGTTTCCCATGCAGCTGGATTCATTAAAATTCTTCTCATCTAGCTGCATCCGAAACAATCATCATCTGACAGCTATCCCGGCTATGTCTCTACACAACTCTAGCTTATCTCAAGTAACCACTTTCGTTAACATGTCAGCTAAATTCTCATCTGTATGGATCTTCACTAGTCTCAGCAGTTGTTGATCCATCACCTCGCGTATCCATGATAGCGAATATCTATGTGCTTCGTCCGAGAATGATACATTGAATTTTGCTTAAGTCCATGGTACTCTGACTGTCACAATGTATCTTGTATTCTGTTTGCTTAATCCCTAATTCTTGGAGAAAAACCTTTAACCACAATATTTCTTTTCCTGCTTCCTTCCGCTGCTGCAATGTACTCAACTTGTGTTGTGGATAATGCAATATACCTCTGCAATCTTAACTGCCATGACACAGCTCCCCCGCAAAAGTGTAGAGAAAACCTGTTGTAGATTTTTCTACTATCATACAGATCTCCTGCCATATCTTAATGTGTATAGCCTTCCAGATTGGATCAGCTCCCCCGTAACACAGACATAACTTCGATGTACCCTTGAGGTACTTGAGAATCCATTTGACTGCCTCCCAGTGTTGTTTTCCTGGGTTAGAGAGAAAACAACTCACTACACACAACTGCATGAACAATATCTGGCCTGATACATATCATTGCATACATTAGGATTCCAACTGCTGAAGAATATGGTAATCGATGACATCTCATCCATATCTTTATTGGATGAAGGGCACATACTCTTGTTTCAATTTGAAATAGTGCGCTAGCGGTGCTGACTGGTTTGGCTTTCTGTATATCGAACCTATTGATTATGAGTTCAATATAACTCTCATGTGAAAGCCACAACCTTTTGTTTTGTCTGTCACGAACTATCTCCATTCCCAAAATCCGTTGAGCTGGTCCTAAATCTTTCATGTCGAAAGACTTAGAGAGTTCATTTTTCAATTGGCTGATCTTCGCTGCTTATTGTCCGACAATCAACATGTCGTCCACATATAGTAGAAGAGCAATACAATTTCCATCTAGAAACCTTTGAATGTATACACACTAATCTGCTGCAGTTCTTCTGTAGCCTTGACCCACCATGAACGAGTCAAACTTCTTGTACCACTGCCTCGGTGCTTACTTGAGCCCGTTACAAGCTCTTTTTTAGCTTGCAAATAAGGTTCTTTTTTTTTCCTGAAACCTTGAACCTTTTGGCTGCTCCATGTAGATTTCTTCATTTAGATCACCATGAAAGAAATGTTAATTTGACATCCACCTGTTCAAGCTCTAAGTTCAAACTGGCTACTAATCCTAGGATAACTCGGATTGAAGTCATTTTTACCACTGGTGAAAAGATTTCATTAAAGTCAATCCCCCTTTTTTCTGTAGGAATCATTTGACTACAAATCGGGCTTTGTGTTTCACCATATTTCCGCTGCCATCTTCTTCAGCTTGAACACCCATTTGTTCTTCAGTTCCTTCATGTCATGTGGAAGCTTGATTATCTCATAAGTATTATTTTTCCGCAGAGATTCCATTTCATAATGCATTGCGTGTAGTCATTTTCTTTGTCTTTATGAGATACAGTTTCATTGAAAGTTTCTGGCTCTCCCTCGTAAGTAAGCAGAATGTATTCAGATCCTGAGTATTTGGATGATGGAATCCGACCTCGTTCAGACCTTTGTACTGGAGGTTCACTGGTTTCTGGCTGATTTTCATATATATGATATAATTTGATGTATATTTGATGTGTGTAAAAAGCCCATGAACTTTTTATTAATTGCAATTTGGCCCAATTTGTTCAAAACACATCAAGATCAAAAAAAAACAATCCCAAATTTACACACATCAAATATACATCAAATTATATCATATATATGAAAATCCCCAAATTTTGAATGGGTTAAGAACCCTAATTTCATAAATTACTCAAATGGACAATTTACATTAAATTGATAAAATTCAATACTTTAATCTTTCAATTACCACCACACCAATCAAGTCTCACCATCATAAAATCAATCAAGAACAATTCTAGGTTAATTATGAATGGCTAATCAACTCTAGAATGACAACTTTAATTTCTAATTAATTTATTTAAGCTTAATTACACTAATAAGCTCATAAATTAATCATACATGCATAACATCCTCAAACAAACTTCCAACAAATTTAATTACAAACTTAAAGAGTAGAGAAACAAACTTAACAACACAATTTGAAGTTAAGAATAATAGAAACATTTTCTATGTAGAAGAAAGTGTAAGAAACTTACAAAAATTCCAAAATTTTGGCTTTGTTCTTGCTTTCTTTCTTCAATTTTCTCTCAACTCTCTTTGTAATAATTTTGTTGAAGTTGTCTTAGTGTGAAAAATTAATCAAACAATTTTGATATACAATCTTCACTATGGCCAAAATTTAAGGAAAAAAAAATAAATAACAATTATTTAATTTTGTTTGATTTCTATTAGCCCACCTTTTGGAAAAAAAAAGTTAACACTTTAACTTTAATAAAGCAAATCAAAATTTGTTCCAATGGAAACTTGCCATAATAAAAACATAAATCATTTTTAAGATATTTCTAATATTAATTAATTAATTATTTAACAATTAAATAATATAATAAATATAAATATCTCAAATATATGTATTATATTTACATTAAATATCTTAAATACATGTATTAATGATATATTTAAATATCGCATTTTGATATTTAATTAATGTGTATTTTAATAATATCAAATATTAAATACAAATACACATTGATTCGGTAATGACCGTTAGGTCCCGATTGCATGTATTTTTCGTTTAACCATTAAACGAGTTATAAATAATCAGTATTATTCATAACAGTTGCCCTAGTGCTCTACGAGTATATTTCATTAGTGAGACTCTCTAGATTCAGGCATATCCGTCACGAAATCCAATTTCGTGTCCATAATTCACCCACCCGTAAATTATGACGACCACGGATAAACTCGCTGAATCATACAGGTCGAGGTCATTGCATACGTATAATCCCTCCGTCACAGGTATCCTGATTATTCCAGAGATATAGATGAAAACGTCAAATCTCTATAAGAATAATCTCGTCGACGTATCAATTAGCAATCTCTAAATAACATTCGGAACTTACTTCCGAAGTATACTATGGCCATAAATTTAACAGATTGCTAATCACCTGTGGACTACCTATGCTCTGTACACAGAACTGACGGATCCTTTCTTGATACTCACAGGATATCATGAGCATGAGTCCACACCCAACGAACAGACGGAGGTCTGATCTAAATAGATCGGTGACGTGACTGCCATCTAAGTGTGGAGGATAACTCATATATCCACAGTGGTATCTCAAGTCAAAGAATCACTATGCTACTCAACCCGAGAAGATTCCTATTGACATTGGTGTACCATCTATTAGGAAATCTTCGGTGAGTCGTTCAGTGTATATCAAATAAACACCTACACGTCTATACGAGTCTCCCAAGACTAATGGTTCTTTGGGATAAACCATCGGACCAAGTCCGATATACGACATGTACTGGTCTCAACAGATTTTACTAACCGACCCGTGTCAGTCAATCTTGACCATGAACTTAATTTAAGGATATACAACTTATGGTGACACTTTCCAATATCAATTACAAACTATGTTGTAACTGCGCACTACGTTGTAAATTCTAGGGTCTTTGTCTAATATATATACATATCACTAAACTAGATTTAGTTTCAATCTAATCGAAATTAGATCGAATATGTATATAAAAGACAAGAGGTGCTTCCATTAAATTAGTAATATTATGGAAAAGGTATTGCTCGTATTCATGATTCGAACATAAATACGATCGGGATTGGCGCTCAGAACACCAACCCCTACAATTTCTCCCACTTGCTCTAGTGTCAATCCATGGTATCATATACACATCCCAATGTGTATCACATACTCATGGCCCTCAAGAACTCACCTTGCGTTCAAGAGGTAGGTAACAACAAGTAAGCCTGCTATGAGATATTGAGTTTGTCCAACAAACACAATCATTTCCTTAGCAAACATCATTCATATTTTTGTAGAAACTAAGTTATACATAAATATGACTCAGATGCCATATCAACATTGTGCTTAAACTACTAAATTGTCTAAGTATTTATGGATCAAATCCAAAATACTTTGTAGACAACCGCAAACACAATACTAATATCAAACTTCTAATCTTCGAGGTCACTATGCAACTTCATAAGTCAATACTTCATAAGTTACAACTAACTCCACTCTTGTAATGGAATCATTTGTGACACTCCCACTGCATCTTTTCTGACTCTTTATGACGTAGACTGTCTAACGTCATAATTAGACTCAAAACTAATCTAACTCTAATGGTTGCGAATTTATTCTCCATTAATTATAAACTCGTTCTTAATATCTCAAAGATAATAAAGAACATGTTTCAAGACTCATCTTATGGTCTAGAGGATATCAAAATAACTCGTAACAATTACGATTAAATTGATATTTGTAATCGCACTCAATATAGTATTCATTATGCCATCATCCTATGATGCATAAGATTGATTAGACATTCTAATCAATATTTCTTTCGAAAAAAGGAATCATCCTTTACGAAAGATGAATACTATATATAAGACACACCTAACTGTCAAGCAGTTATACTAACTGACATACAGATAGTCTTGTTGCGTCCAGGAGTATCTCACAAGTCTCTTAGATTTATATCTTATATAAAACTTTATATTGAATATAATATAGACTACTCCCACTGCTTTAAATGAGAGAATAAGACTGAGGTAAACCTTTACCTCAGAAACATCTCATTATTACATTAATAATGACAATGTCATTATGATGTAAAATACTAGAAAGAAATTTGTATGCTCCCACTAACCCTTCTATCCCATATGTATTCTCTATCCTTTGATAAAATCACACAATCTGACTGATATCAAAATTATAAAACCCAAATTTCCAGAAAGCTCATTCGAGTCTACATAGGCTCTATAAGCTAATGTACTAAATTATAATATTAGCATAATACAAACTCTAGGGGCTATTCCAAAATGAATTCTCCAAACTAAGAACTCACAATGGATCTTTTATCTGAAGAAACCATTCACAAACGCCACTTTGTATTCTTTAGCTAAAATGTACAATTTAATATCATTATTAACCATCAGATCCTAAATTATTCAATCAGTGCGACTAGAGACAAGTTTCCTCGGAATCTACAATAGATTGCTGAGTATAAATTTTCTCACTGTCATACTATAAAGGTCAAACCTTTAATAAGCTCATTGTGCTTTTGCTGTGTAAACCATTTGTACATTTTATGAACGATTCATAATAAAAGCTTAATCAAGTTCCAAACTTGATCGTAGTAAGTTATGAAAATTTTAGATGAATGGTCTAATTCTAAATTCCAGAATCGATATCAAATATCGTTTCCACTATAAGTTATAGGATAATTTTATTCGATAAGGAAACAACAAAATGATTATAGGATAATTTTCTTCGATAAGGAAAAACAAAATCATTAAGTATCAAATACTTTGCTAATGATTCTAACATCCTATAGTACTTATATGGAAGTAATTTAAGGGTATTTTCATCTTATTAATTATGTTGTTCCATTTATAGTTTATCACCGTATGTGACTTCAATAAGTCAAGTCTTTTCTACAATAGTCAACAACCGATGTTACACACTAAGTAATAAATAATTTTATTACTCGAGATCGTAGAAAAGATATTCTATCAAATAGAATATATGATAACTTCTACTCGTACCTCCGAGGCGCAAGTAATATCAATTATATAAAAATTATATACAAGATAGATTCAAATCTCAAACATTTCAAGATTCGAATTTTCTACTTATACATATCATATATGTAACTGTAGAAACTAATGGAACCTAAATTAAAATGATGAATTAGTGTTACTGGAGCATAACCCCAAGAGTATTGAAACTAATTTGGTAACTCTCAATATTAAACGAATCAAATCATATAAGATCTGATTTCTTCCATCTAACCAATTCCATCAATATGGAATCGTGGAAGAATTATATTGATGTCAGAATTATATTCTTCGAATAACCTTAGAACAAATTGTCATTAATTCATATGTTTGATCGTATCAAACATCTTTGAACAATTCAAAGACACATAATGAATTTTGAAGATGCAGTTTTCAAAACTTCAGATCGAATATCTTTGAACCAGTCAAAATATTCTATCCGCATTTCATAAGAAACATGTAACTAAGTCATGACAGTTCATTGGCTAAGTTATGAAGTAAAGAAAACTATCTTAAGCAATTTACAATTCATTAAATTACATACACCAATGTATTAGTTTAATAAATTTTGTGGTCCAATGACAGTCATTTGTTAAATGAGATTTAGTCACTTTCTCGAATACAATATTCGTTAAATGGATAAGGATATGTGGTGTGATCTCATATCAGACCATCCTTTACTATATGGAATAAACATCAAATACTTAAGTGATAAAATCTCATAAATAATGTTCTAAGTTATTTACTTAACCGAATACTTTTCTTAATGTTTATCTATTCGTAAATGACACTACTAGTCATTTTAAATATGTAACAACTATTTGCAAAGAAAAAGTAACTATCAGATAGTCGCAAGTTCTGATATCAAATATCGAAACAATCATTTAACAATATTTTAAATAACTAGACGAGAGATCTGATATCCAATATCTACAGTTGTCGTATTATGAAAATCAATATTTTCTATACACAACTATACACATCTTCTTTCTTTAGCTTTATTATTTACTTTCAAATTATTTACAACATTTGCAAATAATCGAAAAACAAATAGTGTCTGACATATGACCTCTGAATGTCACTAATGCCAAGAAACGTCATTATTAGATAAACAAATACCTAATCGGGTTTTCTTAATGCCAGTGAAGAATCTCGAGACGTGAACCAATTCATGTCAATCTTTACTGCATAATAAACTATTCTATCTAGAAAGATTATATCAATATCTATTCTAATCTAGAACCTATTCTAGAAATCTGCAACCATAATTAAAGTCAGAAAACATATATATATATAAATGCATGCAGTGGATAAAGTTTAATTTCTATCAAACAAATAGAATAAGAAACAACATGAGTGACAATTTACATAATATTACACACCACATAAGTTAAGGATTTTAACTAACTTAGCCTCCCACTACTTTACGCAATACCGTAATCCCCAACGGAAACAAGAATTCAATAATTAAATTGAATTCCATAATGGGAAGTGGACCCCATGAATATATTTTGACTCACAGCTTTGGCACGTTCTCGCCTACGTATATTCATTAGGTAGACAACTCATTGTCAATCACACTCACTGTGACTCATAGGTTCGGTCCTGATCGTTTCTCGTTATGACAGCTTTGTCACGTTCACAAGGAGGCGTATAAAGGTTAAACTTGTCAATGACAAACTCAAGCTACCGATGTAGTCCTGACAGCTTTGGTACGTTCAGAATTTCTGTTTTCACTTAACTTGTCAATGACAAACTCAACCCAGTTCACTGTTTGGGTTGCCGTTACCCGATAACTCCGTTTTTCACCACCGTTTTCGCGTATTTTCACTCTGAAATAATTTCCGATAAATATTTTTCTTGAGCAATTAAAATAAACTAATTTATTCTAATTACTCAATAAATAAAAACTGAATTTGTATGAGAAAAATCAGATTTATCATTAATTGCAATAAGACCCCAAAGTATTGCAATTTAATCATTTAAGTTTTTAAATATGTCAATTACATATTTAATTGATTCCAAATCAATCCCAAAATAATTTTTACATTTTTGCAACAAAACCAGAAAATTTTCCAGATTTGCGCAAACTGCCCAGTAATTTTCCAGAATTACGAAACAACCCATGAACTTTTTATTAATTGCAATTTGTCCCAATTTTTCAAACACATCAAGATCAAATAAAAACAATCCCAAATTTTACACACATCAAATATACATCAAATTATATCATATATGAAAATCCCCAAAATTTGAATGGGTTAAGAACCCTAATTTCATAAATTACTCAAATTGGACAATTTACATTAAATTGATAAAATTCAATACTTTAATCTTTCAATTACCACACCAATCAAGTCTCACCATCATGAAATTAATCAAGAAAAATTCTAGGTTAATTATGAATGGCTAATCAACTCTAGAATGACAACTTTAATTTCTAATTAATTTATTTAAGCTTAATTACACTACTAATCTCATAAATTAATCATACATGCATAACATCCTCAAACAAACTTCCAACAAATTTAATTACATATTTAAAGAGTAGAGAAACAAACTTAACAACACAATTTGAAGCTAAGAATAATAGAAACATTTTCTATGTAGAAGAAAGTGTAAGAAACTTACAAAAATTCAAAATTTTGGCTTTGTTCTTGCTTTCTTCTTCAATTTTCTCTCAACTATCTTTATAATAATTTTGTTGAAGTTGTCTTAGTGTGAAAAATTAATCAAAAAATTTTGATATACAATCTTTCACTATGGCCGAAATTTAAGGAAAAAAAAACAATTATTTAATTTTGTTTGATTTCTATTAGTCCACCTTTTGAAAATTAAAGTTAACACTTTAACTTTAATAAAGCAAATCAAAATTTGTTCCAATGGAAACTTGCCATAATAAAACATAAATCATTATTTAAGATATTTGTAATATTAATTAATTAATTATTTAACAATTAAATAATTAAATAATAATATAAATATCTCAAATATATGTATTATATTTACATTAATATCTTAAATACATGTATTAATGATACATTTAAAATATCGCATTTTGATATTTAATTAATGTGTATTTTAATAATATCAAATATTAAATACAAATACACATTGATTCGGTAATGACCGTTAGGTCCCGATTGCATGTATTTTTCGTTTAAACCATTAAACGAGTTATAAATAATCAGTATTATTCATAACAGTTGCCCTAGTGCTCTACGAGTATATTTCATTAGTGAGACTCTCTAGATTCAGACATATCCGTCACGAAATCCAATTTCGTGTCCATAATTCACCCACCCGTAAATTATGACGACCACGATAAACTCGCTGAATCATACAGGTCGAGGTCATTGCATACGTATAATCCCTCCGTCACAGGTATCCTGATTATTCCAGAGATATAGATGAAAACGTCAAATCTCTATAAGAATAATCTCGTCGACGTATCAATTAGCAATCTCTAAATAACATTCGGAACTTACTTCTGAAGTATACTATGGCCATAGATTTAACAGATTGCTAATCACATTTGGACTACCTATGCTCTGTACACAGAACTGACGGACCCTTTCTTGATACTCACAGGATATCATGAGCATGAGTCCACACCCAACGAACAGACGGAGGTCTGATCTAAATAGATCGGTGACGTGACTGCTATCTAATTGTGGAGGATAACTCATATATCCACAGTGGTATCTCAAGTCAAAGAATCACTATGCTACTCAACCCGAGAAGATTCCTATTGACATTGGTGTACCATATATTAGGAAATCTTCGGTGATTCGTTCAGTGAATATCAAATAAATACCTACACGTCTATACGAGTCTCCCAAGACTCATGGTTCATTGGGATAAACCATCGGACCAAGTCCGATATACGACATGTACTGGTCTCAACAGATTTTACTAACCGACCCGTGTCAGTAAATCTTGACCAGGAACTTAATTTAAGGATATACAACTTATAGTGACACTTCCCAATGTCAATTACAAACTATGTTGTAACTACTGCGCACTACGTTGTAAATCCTAAGGTCTTTGTCTAATATATATACATATCACTAAACTAGATTTAGTTTCAATCTAATCAATCTAATCGAAATTAGATCGAATATGTATATAAAAGACAAGAGGTGCTTCCATTAAATTAGTAATATTATGGAAAAAGGTATTGCTCGTATTCATGATTCGAACATAAATACGATCGGGATTGGCGCTCAAAGCACCAACCCCTACAAGAAGAAGAGAGTCAAGGCATGTGAAGCTCCAATATAATCCTCGAGAAAAACTGAAGAAAATCTCATCAACTTCCCAACAACGTGATACTCCGGACAATCTCAACAATCATACAATCTCATCCAATCTCTTGGGGGCGTTCAACTATATGCCAAATGATGATCCAGCCCCGGAACGATCCAAGAAATGAACCAATTTCCCTAGTCGACCAAGCGCAACAAGTCACTTCCAACATGTGCAAAGAAATGTTAGAATTCAAAGAAGCAATTTTGTCCAGCCTCCCCTGCGTCAGCCTACCAATAAGGAAAATTCGGGCCGAAATAATTTCTAATACTCCATTTTTGGAGACCATCCATTCCATCGAACTACCAAGGAAGTTTAATCTTTCAGATATGAAGATGTATGATGGATCAATTGACCCAAACGACCATGTTGTCCATTACAAATACAAGATGATGTCAACGAGTCTGCCCCTCACCAATTGGAGGCTGGAATGTGCAGAGGATTTGGAGAAACATTGGCCGGTCTTGCCCTCACCTAGTTCATCAATCTCCCATATAGATCCTTCGAGTCTTACCAACAACTAGCAGATAAATTTATAGAGCATTTTGCAAGTTCTTGCAAGCTTGATGATGAGTGGTATTTATATCACTATTTCCCACTCATTTAACCTTATATTTTGTACAGTTTCTTGAGTTATGTGAATATTTTGATGTGTTTTGTTGTTATTTTGCAGATAAATAAAGTTTAGATAGCTCTGGAGGCAATTTGGGGCAAAACCGGACAAAAATGCGTCAGCATGGATATTTTGGTCTTTTGCGCGTCGCGACGCCCGGACCTTCAGCGGCGCGACGCCTAACCTGCGCCGGAGTCTGCTAACGTGCGCCGGGTCAACGGGTCAGAATTTGAGAAGTTTGACTTTGCTAACGTGCGCCTTGACACGCGTCACCACCACAGAAGATCCACTAACATGCGCACGCCACATCATCATGACGTCACCAATGACGTCATGAACAGTGCCACGTCACCAATGACGTCATGAACAGTGCCACGTCATCAATGACGTCAGTTTCATAATTGAGTTCCAGCCGCCATGACACGTGTCGACCTTATCCTCTTATCCGAATCGCTACGTGTCAAGCTGTCCTTGTGCCACGTCTTACTGTTCCAGCGTCGCGACGCTGGAGCCCTTGGCGTCGCGACGCCAGATGTCCATCTGCGCCTATAAATTCAGCTCGAAATCTCAGAATTCGACACACCTCTCTCTCTCTTCAATTCTCTCTAAAGAGAGAGTTTCTCTCTCTTCTTTTAGTTTTTTTAGTTTTTTTTTTATTTTTTTTTATTTTGTAAATAATTTTAATTACCATTTGAAATAATAGTAATTTAATTTTTACTTTTTACTTTTTACAGTTTTTACTATTCACCATGAATAGGTAACCTCCCCAGCTATGGTGAAAGGTAATTATTTTACTATTGCTATTTAGATTATCTCCCTTAAAAATAATATATTCACTATTTAAAATACTGACTTAAAAAGGATACCGCTATATTGGCCGGTTGATAATTTTTTTTAATCTGGTTTAAACCTGACTAATAAAGGATACCGCCAGATTGGTCGGTTGGTAATTTAATTTTGTTTCCGCCTTTATGGCTGGTTGGACTTAATTTGACTTAATCAGGATACCGCCAGATTGGTCGGTTGGTAATTATCACAAGTTTATATATTATTTTATGGGAGATATCTAAATTAGTAGTAGTAGAAGTAATTCCTTTTACCTTAGCATTTTACTTTATTGTAATTTACTTTTCAGCATTTTTACTTTATGTCTTTTACTTTTAAGTTTTTACTAGTCCTAGTTATGTGTTAGTTTTCTGAGGTTGTGATGACTTTTAATATCACCGGTTTATAAGGGGTTATTTTATAGTTTGGGTAATTTAAAGGTTTATTTATTAAGTCTTAAGCTTAATGCTTATTGTTGTCTGATCACCAATAAGATTGATGTGGTAATTCTAAAATGAACTAGACATAGGGATTTTAGGTTTCAGCCTTAGACTTAATAGCCCACGATCTTCCTTGAGGATAGATAACCCTTTAATAGATTTCCTTACATGATATGAATATACCTGTCGGGCGGGGGTAGCCATAATTGGAACTTAAACTTAATGAATCCAGATAATTTGATTGACATAGACATATGGTTCAATTAGGTTAAACTGGGTATTTGTGTCTGACCATCGACAGAGGCTTACACATAATTTAGTGTTCCAGATTAGTAAACTGATTTATTACAAAAACATAAAATAACCACTTCATCTTTAAAATGATATTAGAAGAAATCACAACCCTAGATCTTTGTGTCTTTTGTTATTTTCCTTAGTATTTTATTTTATCTTTTTATTTGTTTATTTATTTTGTAAAACCACTTTCAACCAATAAAACAATCATTCTCTTCACCCTCAATTAGATATTTGTAAATAAATAGATTCAATAATTAATAATAATAGTAGGAATTAAGTCCTCATGGGATCGATATTTTTATACTACTTGAACGATACGTGCGCTTGCGTTATACGTGTGTGTTTACGCCGGTCACTTGAGAAGACAACCAATGACCCAAATGCCATCCAGCAACAGAGAGGGGAGTCATTGCGAAGCTATGTGGCTCGCTTCAATAAAGAGAGGATAACAATCTCAGATCTCCATAAGCCTACTGCAGTGGAAACATTCAGAAATGGATTACTTTTAGAAAGTGGAATCTACAAAAAGCTCACTAAGTTTCGATGCTACACAATGGATCAAGCCATGGCTCAGGCCCACATTGAGATCAGGTGGGGGAGGATAAGAGGAATAATAAGAGAGGAAGCTCCACCAACCATCACAATGAAAGAATCTTGAATCCTACCAAGTGACCTAATAAATGATGTGCTAGCATTATATCACAATAATGTGTCACTTGATGCAATTAGACCACAAAAAAGAGCCATAGGCCACCCATTGTCACATTGAGGACATCATAGCTTCCCAAACAAGTATTCATTGGTTACTTTTAAAAAAAAATTATCCTTACAAAACTCCAACTTAGGGAGAAACCCATTTGCTCCAATCAAAAACATAAACCACCATCCGACCCAATCGACATCCTTCTCCCAGTCAACTAAGAAAGGAACAAGACGCTTCCTTCCAGTAGAACCATTTTTCCTACCACTCATCCCATACGACGAAGCAATATATCTGGCGTGGATGCCCCAATCGACACTACATGTATGGAGACTTGGCATGAAGAGGATGTCACAATCGACATTACGTGTATGAAAGCTCAGCATGAAGCAAATGCCCCAATCGACACTATATGTATGTAGACTTGGTATGAGAAGGATGTCTCAGTCGACACTACATGTATGAAAACTCAGCATGAAGTAAACGTCCCAGTCGACACTATATGTATGAAGACTTGGCAAGAGGATGATGTCCCGATGGACAATACGCTAATGAAGACTTGGTGTGAAGACATTCCAGTCGACATGCATGAAAGAAGACTTGGCAAGGACATCCCACTGGACACTACATAGGGACTTGGTGTGAGGACATTCCAGTCGACATGCATGAAAGAAGACTTGGCAAGGATATCTTACTCGACACTACATGTGGACTTGGTGTGAAGACATTTCAGTCGACTTGCATGAAAGAAGACTTGGCAATGACATCCCACTCGACATTACACGTATGAAGACTTTGTATTAGGTCATCCCAGTTGACATACACGAATGAAGACTATGCCCATGTCCACGTATGTAGCTTATGGCGTTATGTGGATTCCATTCGACACTACACGTGTGTAGCTTGGAGCTTGATATGGATCCCAATCAACTCTACACAAATGAAGACTCAGAATGAAGCCTATGACCCGTAGTATGGGGATTATCCTAACCTTCATCTGGTTCATTCGACTGGGAATATTCCCCATGGCTCATTTAGAGTCAAGTTCAAGACCTGACATTCATCTGGTCCAGACGAAATTGAAGACTCCCCTGGTACTTTGACCCATAATATAGGGATTATCCTGACCTTCATCTGGTTCAGTCGACTGAAACATTCTTCATGGCTATGTAGAGTTAAGTTCAAAACCTGGCTTCCATCTGGTCCAGACGAAATTGAAGACTCCCATGGTCATTTGACCCGTAGTATGAGGATTATCCTGACCTCCATGGGTTCAGTTGACTGTGAACATTCCCCATGGCTAATGTAGAGTCAAGTTAATGACTTGGCTTTCATATGGTCCAAACGACATTGAAGCTTTCCCTGATCATTTGACCCGTTGTATTGGGATTATCTTGACTTTCATCTGGTTCAGTCGACTGGGAACATTCTCTATGACTCATGTAGAGTCAAGTTGAAGACCTGGCCTTTATCTGGTCCAGTAGACATTGAAGATTTCCCTGGTCATTTGACCTGTAGTATGAGAATTATCTTGACCTTCATCTGGTTCAGTCGACTGGGAACATTCCCCATGGCTCATGAGAGTCAAGTTGAAGACCTGGCCTTCATCTGGTCTAGTCGACATTGAAGATTCTCTTGGTCCTTTGAACCGTAATATATGGATTATCCTGACCTTCATCTGGTTCAGTTGACTGGGAACATTCCCATGGCTCATGTAGAGCCAAGTTGGAGACCTGACCTTCATCTGGTCCAGACGACATTGAAGATGCCAACATTCTATAAGTCAGATCCCAGATGATGCACTCGGCAAAGTACTCTCTAAGTCAAAAACTCTTTGACTTAGAGAGTATGGAACAAATTGTACGGGCCAAATTTGGGCCCAAGGGTAAAAATGTCTTTTCACTTCGAATCTGTGGATAGATAAGGCCTAATTAAAGCTTACATGTAGCCTTTTGGTCATTCGAACCGGTCCCTACCGGAAAACATCACATTAGCTATTGTATCCTCTTTTCCTAACACAATATTCTTCATCGCCGAAAGATGAAGTCTTGAGCACGTTGTGGGCCTCGTCGCCAGAGATGTTAGCACGTTGTGGGTCCCACCATCACAAGTACAACTCATATTACAGCTTACAGCTAAAGTGACTTCTTTCAACCTATAAATGGCAACATAACTCAACATACATGGCATTCAAGTCTTACTTCTCAAATTAGAACTCTTTGAGCTTCATATATTCTATGCCACAATGGTAACACTTGTAGGTACTAGGTTGGCTTTCTTCCGTCTGTCGATTTGCCTCTGCTTTTGCTTCTACCTCTCCCTTTACCTCGATTTTTATCTTGTTGTCTTCCTCGATTCTCCGTGACAAGGGCTTGTATTTGATCTGTGCCTACGTCTTTTCTTCCGGCCTCCTCATTTGACAATGCATGTTTTACCATAGGCATGGTAAGTTTGCCTCCTGGAGCCGAATTGCTGAGAGTAACCACCAATGTTTCTCAGCTATCAGGAAGAGAACTGAGTAGTAAGAGAGCTTGAACTTCATCTCCCAATTGCATGTCTACTGTAGACAACTGGTTTACCAGGCTATGAAACTCATTGGTGTGTTCTACAACATGTCTTCCAACTTTATTAAGGCTTTATTCCGAGCTATCTTAGCCTGGAACATGTCTTCCGGCTTTATCCATATTTCGTAAGCATTTGTATCATGTGCTACGTGAAGGAAGACATTGTGGCCGATCCACTGTCTAATCTGACCCATAGTTCTGTTATTGAGTTTATTAAAGTCATACTCTTTAACAGATTCTGGTCTCACTCCTTTCACCTCGATAACATCAAACAAGTCTTTACAGTGTAAATAATCTATCATCCGAGGTCTACAGAGGGAGTAATTGGTTGCTGTCAGCTTGATCATCACACCAGAAGAAGAATCATCCATTTCCATTTAAAATTTTAAGTTTAAAATTAAAATATGATAAAATCAGGGCTGATTTTCACAAATCGGAGGTCACCGTTGCGTCCGGAACGGTCGAAAATGGTGGATTAGATAATTTGTTGGTCCAAATCCGACTCAGAGACTGATTTGTAAATTTCTAAAACTTCAGGGGTAAAAATATGAATTTCAGAGACTTCAGGGGGGCCAATGAAATTTATCGGGGGTACTGACGTGGCTCACACGTGGCTGATGACGTGAAAAAGTGGGACCGGCTTGCTGATGTGGCAGATGACGCGGAAGCCGACATGGCAAATTTTTCTGACGTGGCAACTGACGTGTCAATGACTGGACACTGACTGGTGCTGACGTGGATGCCACATAGTCGTCTTCAACCTGCGTCTGACGCGTCTTCACTCGCCAGTGCGTGCTGGCGCTTGCGGCATTTCTGGACATCTATTTTGTCGTCGAAAAATACCACAGTGCTCGTCTCGACGTGAACTACTTGATGGTATCCTCAAAATTAATTTTTGACAACTTTTCAGAAACTCGAATTTTCCAAATCGAGCTTCATTCTTCTGTTTTACAACCCCCAAAGTATAACCAAAGTTACTGATACCACTTGTTGTGATTCTCTGATCACTCTAGAGTATGTTTGAAGGAAAATCCGAAACTTTCTATTACTACAAGAATATAATTACAAGTATTGATCTCTTTACTAAAACTTTCACTCTCTAACACTCTCAAAGTTTTCTACATTTGAAGCATTGTGTTTTGGGATGATCTGAGCTTACAACCAAGCTCTGTATTTATAGCTAAGGTTTGACTCTACAGTGCCCATCAATCACTCCCTAATTTCATGAAAATAGAAAATCTCCGCATAAAGTTTGTTGTTTGTTTGCTCCATTTTCAACATGCATCTAAAGTTGCATGGCAACTTTCTCTTGGATGCTAGATCATGCATGAAAACTTCCCATGCAGCTGGATTCAGGTTTTGGCTTCTCAGACCCGGTTAGCTTTTTCGCATATAAAATCTAGATAAAAATCTGAATTTTTACAAATACAAGCCCGGTCGAGTTAACCCGATTTAGATACCGAAATCTGATTTGGTAATAAATGAAGAATTAAAATTTCCGACTCATACGATGCATTCACTTGAAACATGACTAATGCTTTACTTAGATGACAAATTTTTACAATAACAATAAGACCAGCACTTGACAAGCAACAAATGGTTATTGAAGATAAAAAAAAAAAAATTACAGTGGAAGAAAGTAAAAGAACTTGGATTTCATTTCTTCTGTTAAATTCAAATATTAATAAACTTTTATTTAATAACTAATAATCACAATTTATAAAATACGATGAATCTAGGTCCCAATGAAAAATTAACGAAATCATAATTGATAGCAGCCAGCCAACCAATTTTCTCTCATGCTATAGCTCTCTCTTGCTTTAAGCCAAGCTTGAATCCTTAAACTAGACCAGGCCGGCGGTTCGGTCCCAATTCGAAACCGAACCGAACCGGTCGGTTCCCGGTTCCACACTTAAGTGGAACCGAAACCGTAAACCGAATCAGAACCGAACCGGTCGGTTCAGGTTCGAACTTTTTTTTTTTTAATATATAAAAAATCGAAAATAATTTAAAATAATTTAGTAAATAAATAAAATTATTAAATTAAAAAGCTTGAACTTAAATTTTAAAAAATTTAAGTTGCCTACGTATCCTCCAGGGGTGAGAGGAATCAAAACTCACGTAGTTCCATTATAATTTTAAGATATTTCCCCTTTGAAAATTTACAATTTTGTAATTATCAATCATCATTATCAGTTGATCATTCCGCTCCTGTTCCGCTTGCACTTGTTGTTGCAGATGCATTCTTGAACAAGTCTTAAAATCATCGGGGGCATCTTCTTATTGTCTCAGATCAGCTCGAGTCCAATCATCTACACAAGTTGTTGCTTCTAGAGTGCTTGGATGTAACGAAGATCGTCTAGCTTCCAATATATTACCTCCAAAGTTGAAGGCTTGCTCAACCGCAACGGTGGAAATATGTGCTGCCAATATCTCTTTAGCAATAATTGATAAAACATGATATATATTTTGATGTCGGTTCCACCATTCAAGGATTTTAAAATTCTTACTAACTAAACTTTCAGTAGGAAACTCGAAATTTATAGATAAATAATTATCTAATTCGGGTTATTAGTTGTCGTATCCCTATCTTTTTTTTTTTCGTTGCACTTGTTATTGCAGATGCATTCTTGAACAAGTCTTTAAAATCATCGGGGGCATCTTCTTATTGTCTCAGATTAGCTCGAGTCCAATCATCTACACAAGTTGTTGCTTCTAGAGTGCTTGGATGTAACGAAGATCGTCTAGCTTCCAATATATTACCTCCAAAGTTGAAGGCTTGCTCAACCGCAACGGTGGAAATATGTGCTGCCAATATCTCTTTAGCAATAATTGATAAAACATGATATATATTTTGATGTCGGTTCCACCATTCAAGGATTTTAAAATTCTTACTTACTAAACTTTCAGTAGGAAACTCGAAATTTATAGATAAATAATTATCTAATTCGGGGTTATTAGTTGTCGTATCCCTAGCTTTTTTATTTCGTTGCAGTAACCAACGATCCACTACGCTAAGTCTTGTTTGAATTACTAGTTCGCTACTACTAGATTCACATAATGTTCCTAAGTTATATCTTACAATATAATAATTAAATAACTCAATTAAATCATTTATTAATCTCACTATTATTCTTGAAATATCAATATAATCTAATATTCCTAAATAAGTATAGTAAGCTTGTAAAGCACTATTCAAACCTTCTAATTTAAATCTAGGATAAAAATAGCAGCAATAAGATAAAGTAAAAGAATTTCTCTAAAATAATTCAATCATTTTACCTTCATAACAGTAATGGTTTCTAACAAAACAATATCATTAGGATCGTTACTTTCAAGATGTTTATCGAAGTACCAACAATATTCAGACTTTCAAGAAAAAATAAATGTGTTGTAGGATAATAAACTCCGCTAAAAAATAAAGTAGCATCATTAAAAACTTTTAAAATTTCTAAATTTTTTTCACAAATATCCCATTAACTAGGAAAAAGTGTGATATTTTGAACATGTTGAGAAAAAAACTACATAATGCATCTTTGTATTGTAATGCTTGACATAAAAGAAAATAAGTTGAATTCCAACGTGTTGGAACATCTCTTGAAAATTTAATCGGTTTAATACCATTTATTTTACAAAACTTGGCTCATTCTCTCATAACTTGAGAATATGACCAAATACAATTAAGTGCTTTCTTAATAGGATCAATGAAAGGTGATAATTTTTCCATACCATCTTGAACACATAAGTCAAGGACATGACATGTGCAACAAATATGAAAAAACCGACCCCCTAAATTTGGTTGACATATTTCTTTTAAATCATTGATGGATGCAGTATTTGCAGATGCATTATCAAATCCAATTGTTAAAATTTTATCTACTAAACCATATTCATCAAAAATTACCTTCATCATTCTATAAATATTTTATGCAGTATATTGGTCATCAAAAACTCTAAATGCAATAAGTCGTTTTTGCATGGTAAATGATGCATCAATCCAATGACAAATCACACCCATGTATGAGTGTGTTCACTAATGGTCACTCCAAATATCAGAACATATAGAAATACGACCTTTAATATCTTTAAATATTTCATTTAAAATAATTTTACCATCTTTGTATAATTTAAAAATATGGCGTTTTGTTGTATTTCAAGTCATTCTACATGCAGCATGATTTAAAGCATTATGCACGTAATTAGTAAAATGAAGTTTTTCACCAAAACTTAAAGAAAGATGTGCCATACAAGTTAATTTCGCAAATTCTTCTCTATTTTTTGCATCAGAATAATTAAATAAATCTACAGCACTCGTAAATTTACTAGATGATGCGTACATGACCATTTGAGTTTACGTCGTATCAAGTCCAAGTTCAACCGTATGATGTCTTTCCATGTGCTTGATCATATTGCCGTATCCACCAGAAAATTTGTAAGAAACCCCACAATGGTTGCATACTGCTCTTGAACCTTCATCGGTATCGTCTAAATGAAAATGAATTTTGAAAACATCTGAGGAACGAGACTTAACTTCTCTTCTCCGTGATTGTGAACCGACACTAGGGCCACTCTCTTGGGTTGTCATATTTGACATTATGTTGTCAGATGAGCTTGCTATTTTTTGTTTAAGAAATGAGTAAGAAGAATAAGAAAATTGAGAATGATAATAACTAATTTGTTATTATAAATGAGAGAATTGAGAATGAGAGAATTGTAGGAATTGGGAGAGTTGAGAAATTGGTGTGTTGAAATAATGAAAAATGACCCATATTTATAGAATTTTAGAATCTTTTTTGATACCGAAAATGCCCCTAAAAATAGCCGTTTTATTATTGTTATTAGGGGTATGTTAAGAATTAAATTAGTATTTTTTTTTTGCCGTTGGCCATTTTTGTGTTTTGGGGGCAGGGAGCCCCAACGGCTGTCCCCAACGGCTAGTAGCCATTGGGGTAGGGTTCCTGTTGGAACCCTACGGTTCCAACCGGTTCAGTCGGGGGTCGAACCCTAACCGAACCGGTCCTTTACGATTCCGGTTGGAACTGGAGCCGTCCGGTTCCAACCGGTTCGGTTGCGTTTCCGAACCTGAACCGTGGCCGGGTCTACCTTAAACCATATTAGAGAATATTTTCATCACAAAAAAAAAAATCTTGAATAATCACAAACATTTCAAGTGATTTCTGTTTTCTGAAAAGTGAAACTCAATAACTAAACTTTATTAGAAGTGACAAAAGATTGATGAAAATCATTTGCAAATTCAAAGAGACAGTGAAACTTTTACATGCCTTAAATTAACTCCAAATATCAAGAATCAAAATTAGTTTCATGAACAAGAAACCGGTAATTAAGATGAAGCAACAGGCGCAGCATTGTCATAAGCAGTTCCCACATGCTGAATAACAAAACCATAAATCTTTCTCTTCAACCGTTCAATCGTGAATACCAGTGGCTCATCTCTGCTTGTAACTTCATGGTCCAACCAATCATTCACTCGCTTCAACTGGGATAAAACAGCTGACATGGAGCCACAATCCAGAGGTAAAATGAGACTACCTTTACTAGCAGACTCACCAAAAACTCGGAAGCCAGCATCCAGCAACTCCTCAACAAACTTTACAAACCACATTTGCATTTCAGACAGCAAATTCACAGCAAGCTGCACAGTCTCATTCATTCCATGACCCCTTGTCCATGTCTCATCCTTAGAATTGGATGATGGTGATGAACTAGACTTTAGTTTGCCTTTTGAAGATGGCACATTAAGAGATTGTCGTTTTGACAAACTTTTCTGAAGAGATGATGGAGACTCGTCATTCTGGCCGGTTAGAAGAGAGACAATCTCCAGATCAGTAGCCAACGCAGCCTCAACCCATAGAGAAACAGGTTTAGACTGCTCTGTTGCGGAAATATTATCAATAGGCGTATCAGAATCAATGCTGGCTGCAACAGATTCAGCAATCCTAGTATATTTCACAACATCCTTGTAGATTGAGAAAAATCTGTCAATAGTTGGTAAAGGATTCCCAGCCTTGGATGTCGAAGAGAGTTCTGAAAACTTGCTGAAACAGATGAAAAGGGTAAAAAGTTATTATCATCATCTTCCAGCTTTTTAAGACACAACAGATAGATGCATAAATTAGCTATATCATCAATTGTGC
>SKCR01042007.1:0-70576 GCA_019454045.1 Zanthoxylum bungeanum | reverse complement strand
TGAAAGAGGGGTATACCACAATATATCTTGCGATCTCCATTGGACTCTAGATGTATCAGGTGATTTGACCTACCATACGGTGGCACTTCACTAGTTAAGTCCAAGGGTTCGGAAATAATGGGTCACACTCACAAAAGAATGATTAAGTTGTTAATCAAAGCTCCCTTGATCAAAATAACGGTACTTGATTAATATAGGAATAAGAGTTATTTCAGATATATTAATCAATTGAGAATGTCTCAGTCTATCATGCGAATACTTGACCTAGTGTAGGCACTGCATTTTTGCATATAAGTCCCTATGATGAGTCTCATTTGGAGACACTACCTTTTAAGTCACGGAAGTCACAGGAAACGGACGTCAGAAGGGGAAATTCAGAATATGCATGTCAACAGATTCATTTCACGAGTTCACTGTTTTCGTTCGTGCTGCATTCGTTACTTCGTTCGAACGTCAGACAGATTGCGGGCGTTCGTGTAGCGTTCGAAGAGGCGTTCGAACGACCTTGGTATTTCTGGTTTTGCTGCTAGCCTCGCACCTAAGCCCAATTAGCCCACCAAAGCCCATAAAACACATCCAAATTAATAAAACACATATTTAACACATGGGGAATTAAATAAAATCTAAAAATCACATACCAAATTAAAATAAATATCAAATAAAATCATGCATAATTAAAATCAATCAAGATTATTTTATACCAAACTAAACAAATATTATGCCTAATCCAAACAAATTAAATATATTAACTTCCTAATTAACCAAATCTTGTCCCCCCCTCAATCTTTTGTTTTCCTTGTTTAACACCAAATCATATCTCACCTTCATTGCATGATCTCTCATTCCTTCTCCAACATGGACTCACTCTAACCTTTGCTTATAAAAGGAACCCAATTCCAACCCTTGAGACCCCCTAGCTAATTGATAGAAGAAAAAATCTCTAGTCAACTTACGCACACACAGCAAACAAAAAGCTCTCTCAATTCACGCCATATACGAGAAAAATCACAGCCCTTAAACACTCTCCATAACCGAAAACAGCACCCCCCAAAACACCCTTGCATTACCAAAATCACAACCCTAAACACCATCCACAAACAACCCCTAAATCACCTAAACCAGTAACTAGAAAACTGCCCTTTCAATCCCTAAAACAACAAACAAAAAACTGCACTTAAAGCCTTTAGAAACACCCAAAAACAGTAGCCTAAAACACCAAAAACAGTGACCAAAATACAGCAAGATACAGCAGCGAATCGGAGTCGAAACAGCAGCGAATCGGAGTCAAAACAGTGGCTTGAGCAGTGGAACAGTGAGGAAAGGCGTGAACCTATGAACCGGAGGAGTTGCGGAGCATTTCCCCTCTTTTTCGACGATCGTACACCGTACTTCCGAGAGTCGACATAAAAGGTTAGACCTGAGGGTACTTTTCCTATTATTTCCATCTATCTTTTTTAATTATTTTATTCATCTTTGTCGCATGAGAGTCGTTTATTAGTGCATGATTGTGGCCCTTGAATGAATGCAAAAAGTGTCGCCTCTCGTGGTATATAGGATGGAAACCCGGACATAAATTTCATAGCCGATTCCGAATGGACGGTAGTATGATCTGTACTCGGGATACAACTCCACGTACCACTTGAGTACTCGGCACATACTTTATTTTATCTTGATTTGTTTATTGTCGTCATTTATTTTCTGCATCTTATTTGTTTGAGTAATGATGAAGTCAAGCGCATGGGCTTAGTAAGTGTGAGTAAAGGTCCTCTATTTTGAGAGGTTAAAATCCTTTACCACGATGCTTCACCGCGCCGGACGATGTATATTCGTTTGAATGTGAGATGTGTTCAATCGGTATACGAAGTCTGATATCGTTGTTTCTATTTTTATATGTATTATGATGAGATAAAGCGCATAGGCTTAGTAAGTGCGATTAAAGGTCCTCTATTTTGAGAGGTTAAAATCCTTTACCACGATGCTTTGCCGCGCCGGATAATGTATATTCGATTGGATGTGAGATATGTTCAATCGGATGCACGAAGTCCGATATCATTGTCTTTACTTCTTTATGTATGTATTGTGTTGTTTGCGCATGGGCTTAGTAAGTGTGATTAAATATCCTCTATTTTAAGAGGTTAAAATCCTTTACCACGATGTTTTACCGCGCCGGATAGTGTATATTCGATTGGATGCGAGATGAGTTCAATCGGATACGTGAGGTCCTACATTGTGGATTTGTTTGTCTATGTATGTGTTGCATGCATCAGGTCTGGTTCCGTTCGAACGCGTTCTCGAACGCCATACGGATGCGAACCTTCTGTTTACCGTTCGAACGTGTTTACGAATGCTACACGAACACGCATGTATTTTCTTTGTTTTATCATGCATCAGGTCTGGTTCCGTTCGAACGTGTTCTCGAACGCCACACGAACGCGAACCTTCTGTTTACCATTCGAACGCATTTACGAACGCTACACGAATGCGCACCCACTGAACTGAGTCTTCTTCATCAGATTTCGTGCATAATTGTCCCTAGTAGTTATCCCTTCGTATGATGAACCTGATTGCTTCTCTGTATTACGCAAGATTGTGCATTTGTCGTTCATCTGTATTCCCCACATATATGAGTACACTGTGTTTATTAACTTGTATGCTTGTCGTATGTTAATTTATCTTCATGCATGTGAATTGAGACATAGATTATATGCAATTAGGCTGTATACAAATTCAGATATAGGTTGTATGTAAATATGAAGATGTGTTACATGTAAATTTAGATGGACCTTTTGATGTATGCATGCGAACTTAGGAGTAAATCATCATTGGAAATATGTTGCTTAGGCTTGGTTAGATTATTGCACAAATCATTTTATTACAAGTGGCATAAGTAAGGGACCATTCCGAACCCAACGGTTTGAGGTCTTCCCTTGCGAGGGGTGAGTGCGGCCTTAAATCATTTTCCCGGTTCACACCGGGTGGCGACTCCATTATTCCCTGGTTTAGTCCCTCGCGGGCTACTCCGTACTCCCAACCGGGCCGCGAGCCCGGGACAGCATGCGTCGCCCAGTTTCTGTGTTAACACACCTAGCCTACGACGACACTTATTTGTGGGATGATAGATAACCGTGGCATAATAATTCTTTTAGGTTTCTAATTCATTATACATTGATCATAGATCATGTTTAATTTTATACCTAAATGTTTGACAATTTTAATATGCGACGAGTGAATGTTGAATGCACGTTTATTATTTTTTCAGCCATGGCATCTGCAATTATCTCAATTCTCAAACAACAAGAAAATTAACCGGGGAAAACTATGTTAAATGGAAAAGTGACATGAATGCTATTTTGATCTGCGAAGACCTTAAATTTGTCCTAATGAAGGAATGTCTTCCTGAGCCAGTACCAAATGCTGGCAGAGCTGCACGTAATGCCTATAATAATAAAGCTGATGAGAAAGCCCATAGCTATTTGATAGCATCCATGTCTGAGGTTATTACTGCACAACACGAGCCTATGGCTACAACATCAATGATTATGCAGTCGTTACAGAACATGTTTGGGCAACCTTCAGACCGGCAACAACATGAGGCAATAGTCTCTGTATTAACCGCTAGAATAAAAGAAGACACATCAGTCCGAGACCATGTGTTAAGGATGATGTCTCATCTTAATATGGCTGGAACCCATGGTGCACGTATAAATGTGCAAAACCAGGTGACAATGATCATGGAAACCCTTCTGAAGAGTTTTCTGCAGTTTAAAAGCAAATGTTCTATGAATAAGTTGACTTTTATGTTGAATGAACTACTAAATGAGCTCACCAATTACGAGTCCGTCATGATGGGTCCTCATAGTCTAATGCCGAGGCAAATGTTTCTGAATCTTCTAAATCTACAAAGAAGAAGAAGAAAGGCAACTGGAAGGCTAAGGCAAAACCAATGTAAAAGAAAAACAACAAAAGCTCTAAAGGAACCAGTGCTAAAGGAAAATATTTCCATTGTGAACAACAAGGGCATTGGAAAAGGAATTGTCCGAAATACCTTGCTGAGCTTAAAGAGAAGAAGAATACAGGTAAATACGATTTACTTATCATTGAGTCTCTTTTGGTGGAGGATGATAAATCCATATGGATTGTTGATTCTGGTGCCACTAACCATGTTTGTTGTTCTTTGCAGCTACTTGACTCATGGAGGGACCTTGCCGAAAGTAGCTTTACCATGAGAGTTAGGACATGAGATGCTGTTTCAGCAAAAGCAGTGAGAGTTTCAAATTTTAATTTTAATAAGAGTTATTTATGTTCGAATGGTGTGCTATATATTCTTGGTTTTCGCAGGAATTTGATTTCTGTAACAAAACTTATGGAATGTGGTTTTTTTTATTTCATTTAATAATAAGTCAGTTATTATTAGTAGAAATGGATTAAATATATGCACGGGAAACTCCGAGAATAATCTATATGTATTAAGGCCGTTAATGCATGAATCCCTATTAAATACTGAAATGTTTAAGATTGAAAAATCTAAAACTAAACGGCAAAAGATTTCTCATGATGATACCTATTTATGATACCTTAGACTTGGTCATATTAGCCTTGACTAGATAGATAGAAAAATTAAGAACGAAGTTTTAAATCAGTTAAGACTCGGTACTTTACCTGTCTGCGAATCTTGTCTAGAAGGCAAAATGACTAAGAGATATTTTACTGGAAAAGGTGATAAGAGCCAAAGAAACACTTAAGCTAATACATTCAGACATTTTCGGATCGATGAATGTAAAAGCCCGAGGTGGTTATGAATACTTCGTCACTTTCATTGACGATTATTCCAGATATGGGTATGTTTACCTAATGCATCACAAGTCAGATACATTTGAAAAGTTCAAAGAGTATCGTGTTGAGGTTGAGAACCAGTTAGGTAAAAGCATCAAAATTCTATGATCAGATCATGAAGGAGAATACATTGATAGAGATTTCGAGGAATTCTTACTTGAGCATGGAATTGTTTCACAGCTCACAGCACCTAGAACACCACAATAAAATGGTGTTGTAGAAATGAGAAATCGGACCCTACCAGACATGATGAGATCAATGTTTAGTTATAGCACTCTACCTAGTTCTTTCTGGGGATTTGCATCGCAAACAATAATGTATATCCTGAATGTAGTTCCTTCTAAGTCTATTCCTAAGACTCTATTAGAGTTGTGGAATGGTCGTAAAGCTAGTTTGTGATATTTCCGCATATGGGGGTGTCCAACACATGTGCTAAAGAACAAGACTACTAAGTTGGAACCACTTTCACAAATGTACCTAGTTGTAGACTATCCTAAGAAAACTAAGGGTGAATTCTTTTATAGTCCCGAAGATAATAAAGTATTTGTGTCGATAAATGCTACACTTCTTGAGGAGGACTATATGAGAGAGTTCAAACCTCGAAGTAAAGTGTTACTTGAGGAGTTACTTGCTGGTACGACCAGTACACCATTGTCTAATGTTGACAAAAATATAACACCTTTTACATCTGAAAGTCAGATGCAAGTTTATCAGGATACCATACCACCTAGACGGAGTGGGAGGGTTGTGAGACAACCTGAACGCTATCTAGGAAATGGTGAGGTGCAAGTTGTTGCATCTTGTGATGGCATAGATGATCCATTGACCTATCTTAGTGCAATGGAAGATACTGATAAAGAGGAATGACTCAAAGCCATGAACCTCGAGATGGAGTCTATGTACTCTAACTCAGTCTAAGAACTTGTAGACCAACCTGATAGAGTAAAACCAATAGGTTGCAAGTGGATCTACAAGAGAAAAAGAGGAATAGATTGGAAAGTACAGACTTTCAAGGCTAGGCTAGTGGCAAATGGTTATACCCAAAATGAGGGAGTTGGCTATAAAGAAACTTTCTCGCCAGTAGCCATGATAAAATCCATCACGATTCTTCTTCCCATTGTCGCATATTATGACTATGAGATTTGGCAAATGGACGTCAAGACTGCATTCTTGAATGACAATCTTGATGAGAGTATCTATATGGTACAACCAGATGAGTTCCTTACCCAAGATCAAGAGCAAAAAGTTTGCAAGTTGCAAAGATCCATTTATGGACTTAAGCAAGCATCTAGATCTTAGAACATAAGGTTTGATACTACGATCAAGTCTTATAACTTTGAGCAGAACATCAATGAGCTTTGTGTCTACAAGCGCATCATTGGGAAGAAAAAAGGGAGAGAGAGATATTTTTGGTGTATTTGATTTCTAAAAAATCAATAACCATTTACCAAAAACCTAGTTGGTATATGTCATTCCAAATGATTAAAAAAATACAAAGTGTGTTGGACTTTGATTGAGTGTATAATAAGCAATCCAATTCTTTCACTCAACCTTAACCACTTCCATCACTAGTCAAACTAGTTGATGTAAGTCAAGTGGGTCCCACCACTTGTAAATTCCGAATTTAAGTCGAACAATCCAACACGCAACTTCCCTCGGGCCCGAGTTTGTTTAATTCCGAATTAACGAATTTACCGTTGCGACATAATTAAATATAATATAATTAAATAATTATGCCTTACAAAATTATTATAAAAGTCGCTTACGAATTAATTCTAAATTAATTCGTTTGCCCGAATTAAAATCCAATTTTAATTCCGCATTGAAATCTAATTTCAATTAATATATATGGAATATATTATTTAATCGATTAATTCCAAATTAATTTTTCTCTCTCTACTATTCGAATTTTATCCCAGATAAATTCTTACCGCAATTAATCCTAGATTAATTTTCTCTCTCTCAAAATTAATCCCTGATTAATTATATTCGAGTCAAAAGTCATCGGTGAATCTTTGGGAAGCGACCCATGAGATTCCGGGATATGTTGGCAGTAAATCCGATCGTCAGACTATCCGAACACGTGCGTACCCCGTACCACATTCTTACCGATTTACAAGACATGGTTGGCTTCTAGAAAAGCATTGTGCCTACCCAATTCTTCAGAAATATTATTTTAAGGAATACATAATCTTTATCAAGCATAGTATACTAAGTATTGCGTATTACGATCTAGTATCGGATGTCACATGCTAGGTCTGGGGCTGGAATTGTGTCTGCCCCGTACGAAACAGATATCGGATCACATGCAACTAGTCTCTATAATCGAATAATCATGACCTAGTCATATTATCCCGATGACTGCAGTTCTTAAGAGTACTAGTTCCGTATCATGCGTGATCATCATCTCCATCTGACTGAAGTGATACTTCCATCTTGACATCACACCCAATACACTACGATTCTCAGTATACCCAAAAGAGGCGTACACAGAACCTGTTAAAGCCCCGGACGACCAAAACCAAAGCATACTAATTGTCGCAAGTATTAGCGATGCAAGTCTCAGGTTAAAACCAAATACACCTACCCTGATTCGGATTCCCATAGACACATAGTCATACTACCAATGGGATTCCGAGGGGTCTATCCAGAGCGAAGCTGTTCCCGTACCATCGGCAAACAGAACCTCCTATCACACTTGCATAAGTATCCAATACTTAAATATGTGAGAACTATGCCGTAGAGCTTCCATAACGCGCACAAGTGCAACACTAGCATATTCCGCATTATCGATGTCCAGTCTCGATAATACTACGACCATGAAGACCCATTTGCAACCAATAGGCACAATGCCTTCTGGTACATCAACCAATGTCCAAATTTGGCTGGTATACATGGAATCCATTTCGGACTTCATGGCACTTTGCCATAAACCGGAGTCGATACCTTGTATCGTTTCCTCATACGTAGTTCATTCGTCTTCCTCAATAAGATTGACATCTACATTAGGTGAGATCAGAAACCTATACCTCTTAGGTTGTTTCCTGACTCTCTCCAACCTACGCGGTTCTTGTGTATTAGAAGATTGTGGTACAAATTCATCCCTGATGAACTGTTCGTGTTCCGTTAAGGGATCGGTGCCAGTAACAGTATCACTCCGATTTTCATCGAGTTCTACTTTCCTCCCACTTACCACTGCATTTAGGTATTCCTCTTAGGAAAACCGCATGGAGAGCAACAAATATATTTTTTCTCTTGTGAGTTGTAGAATTAGTTTCCTTAGGATAACCAATTACAAATGGGCACTTATCCAATTTGGGTTGTAGTTTGGTATCATCCAAACATATGCCCACCATTCCCAAATCTTTAGGAATGAGAAACCCGATTTATTTCCTGTCCATATTTCATATGGAGTCTGTCCAACAGACTTTGACGGAACCTTATTCAATATAAATATTGCAATGTTCAATGCGTATCCTGTGAAGGAAATTGGTAGCTCAGTGCGACTCATCATTAACCTTACCATCTCTAACAAAGTCCGGTTTCTCTGTTCGGACACACCACTCAATTGAGGTGTTCCGTGAGGAGTCCACTATGAAAGAATACCATACTCTTTCAAGTAATCGAGAAACTTATTGCTCAAGTATTTTCCATTGCGGTCCAACCGTAATATCTTAATACTTTTGGCCGTCTATTTTTCTATTTCGTGTCGAAACTCTTTGAATTTATCAAAAGTTTCCAATTTATGTTTCATAAGATACACATAACCATAACGCGATGCAACATCCGTAAAGGTTACGAAGTACTCATAACCACCTCTAGCCTAGCTAGACATTGGCCCACATACGTCACCATGAACGAGGGCTAACAGCTCGGTGGCACATACACCATTACAGATAAAAGGCGTTTTAAGCACTTTGCCTAATAAACTAGATTCGTAGACGTCATTTGAATTAAGATCAAATCTATCCAAGTATCCACTCTTCGAAAGTGTGGATATACGAGTCTTGTTTAATGTGTCCCAGACAACAATGCCACAAATAAGTCTCATCTGATTAATTCATTTTGAGCCATTTGTTTGTCATGTTATATGTTTGAGATTTGTTAATATTCAAAATATAAGTACTGTTATTCACATCTAATGTGTATATCTCAATATCATCTTTATAAACAAAACACCCAGTGTTGTGGAACATAAAGGTATACCCGCAACATGTTAAACTAGATATAGAGATAATGTTTCTAGTCAAACTAGGTACATTATAACAGTTTCCTAATTTAAGTACATGCCCAGAGGGCAGTTCCAAAACTTAGGTTCCCACAGCCAAAACAGCGACTCTCGTCCCATTTTTTACTCATAGGTCGATCTCAACTGAAGCCAGTCTCCTGCTAATAAGCAGATCCCACACATCAGTACATTTGCATGTACCGCATCCAGTATCAAAATCCAATTTTAAAACTAGTAGCGGACATGTTTATAACAAACATACCTGAAGTCGGAGCCTTGCCTGCCTTCACTTGCTTCATGTCTACCTTGTCCATACGGCAGTTACGCTTCCAGTGATCCCGTTTGATACAGTTTAGGCAGACATCTTGGGATATGTCATTTGTCTTCCCAGAAGACTGTGACGATTTTGCCTTTGCCTTTTTTCTTCACACCCCAGAAGCCTTCAGCCAAGCCTTCGGCCAAGCCTTGGCCTTTTGGGATGTCGAAGTAAGATGCGCCATGCGCTTCTTGCCCTTTTGGAAGCTTTGGCTCTGCCTCCTTGAGCATAGCCATTAACTCTCCAAGAGTTTTCTCTTGGTTCATGATGAACCCGCCCCAGCATTCGGGCAAAGACTGTAAGATCAAATCTATAGAAGTCTCGACCTCGTAGGCAATGCCCAGCTAACTTAGCCATTCGATATCAGTAATCATCTGCGACATCTAGTGCTAGATAGATGTACCATCTGACATACGCGAGCGAAATAGATTATTTTGCAATTCGTACTTCTAAGATCTAAGGTTAGATCTGTAAAGATCCTTCAATTTCAACATCATACTATAAAGATACAATCATTTGTTCTGACGACGAAATTAATGAGTCATTGCAGCAAGCATGACAGATTGAGCACTAAAGTTATCATCACAATGAGTCTTCTAAAGCTCATGCTCTACTATTTTCTCAACTCCGGGCTCAGGCCCAAGAGGTTTCTCTATTACATAGAGTAACTTCTTGGCTTCCAGGACTATCTTGAGATTCATTTCCCAATCTGGAAAATTAGAGCTGTTAAAGACATTATCGCCCATGATGATGTCCCTAACACTAATCTTTCCAGCCATCTTGATAGCAATAGTCCAACTATTCAATCAACGATTTTGGGTACACTTCAAATGTAACGATTACTATAGTCCAACTATATAACCGACTACAAATAGAGTAGTGTGTTGTACAGTCTAACTGTTCAAAGAAAGCAATATTAAATATTAGTCCAACTAATGTATTTATAACAACGATAAATTAAAATAAAAGAGCGCGTATTGTAAAGTATTTAAACAAAATTGCAATTTTAATACTTGCCTCCCACTATTTTTCGGCGAGCCTCTAACCCTCTGTGGAGTACTCGGGAAACCTGGTTTCCTAGTGGGCTAGGATCCCGTTAAATAACACACAACCTTGACTTTGGCCAACAAGTTGTATGAAACTTAACTAGGTAGATCTCTAAGATCAATTGGATCACATCCAATTCATAGATCCAGTAGGTGGACCTCCAAGTCCGAAACATATATTCAATATATGTAAATATATCCAATATATTTCCTAACCTTTTCCTCTGAATAAACTAAGCCTTGGATTTAGCTCAACAAGCTTAATGATTCCAGTTAAGCGGGACCCATTGACATTGGGAAAGCTTCGTAATCACGTCGATGAACTAGAAGTGACCTTGACTTTGGCCAACAAGTCACAACCGCCCAAGACATGCGATATAGAACAAAGCTTTATTGGTTCAAACACATCTGCGATGGACATTGATCTTGACTTTGGCCAACAAACCAATGCCAATCTTGGATCTTGAGAGAGAACCACTCAATGGAAGGAAAAATACTTAATATTTTATTGAGGGTTTTTGCGTAAATTGGCAACCAATTTATTATCTTTGATTAGGTCTCATCATACACCCTTAAGAATGCATTCTAAAAGCATAATAAGGCGCGAAATAAATTAATAATGATATGCGGATGGATATGTAACAAATTGTTCATAGAACAAATCTCTCCATTTCCTCTCTCCCGCTAGCACTATTCTTACTTCTACACAATTACATAATACATCAAAAAAACCTCATTAACATTGAGGGGAATTGGTGAGAAGAGAAATACAATGAGAAAAGAGATAATAGGCTGGACACGCAGGTCCAATTTAATAAATTCTAAATTTATTACAATAATTTCTAAAATTGCCCTCACCCTTCTAATATCCATCTGATATACATTATTCAATAAATACATCCAAGTATTCACACAAAGCATGTTATTCAATCAATCTAATCCAATTAATTAATCTTTGAATTAATGACCATCCAATGTTCAAACAACGATTTGATTTGCGCGAGTCCGACTCGTTTAAGAATAAATACTCAAAGTACGTATTCTTGAATTATATCGAACTACAATTTTAAATCCAATTTAATTTGTATTCAATACTAATTCATTTTTAATTCCAAATTAAATAATTACACTTTTAATATCCCAATCCAATTTTAATGACTAATTTATTATTAACATAATATTCTAAATATCACATTAATTTAATTAAAGTGTAATTTTCATAATTAATTAGTTAAACTATTTTTTCCAAAATATCAATTAAACTAATTAATTATGCTTTAATTATCCAATTTATGTCCAACACAAATTGAAGCAAAACAACTCATTCCATGCTTATGGTTCACGACATTTGGGCATAATAACAATCAATTTTTGATTTCAATCCAATTAAACCAACCAATCAATATACATATCATGGCATAAACTCATCCAATAGTCTAATTAACAAACAAATCACCATGAACTCTCATAGGGTAGTATTCGACCAAGGCTAAGGAATTATGGAAATTTGATCTAACCAATTTTCTAAATTCTAAAGATGCACAAATCTAATTTAACATCATCAAAGCTCAACCAAACAACCAATTTGAAAAAAATCATGCTCCAAACATAAAATTCCAAAATAAAGTTTATAAACCCTAAATCCAAATCAAGCTTAGATCTCGCTCTGAGGCCATTGTTAGTGTTCATAGAAAATGCCAAGGATCTCTAATCATGATTCAGTGTGTGAATATTCAAAGAAGTTGCGGAAGACTTACATTGATCGGATTTGATGGATGTATGAAGTTCAAAATTTTTTGATCCTTTGTTGAAGCTCCATGCTTTTCTTTGTGTTCCAAACTCAATGATTGGTTTCCCTATCACCTTGATTTGCTCTTAGAAGTGTTAGCTCTCAAGAATTTTTGCAACAAAAACTCAAAGGGGGGAGGAGAAGCTCTCGACAATTGGGAAGAAAAAATGGAGAGAGGGATATTTTTGGTGTATTTGATTTCTAAAAAATGAATAACCATTTACCAAAAATCTAGTTGGTATATGTCATTCCAAATGATTAAAAAAATACAAAGTGTGTTGGACTTTGATTGTGTGTATAATAAGCAATCAAATTCTTTCACTCAACCTTAACCACTTCCATCACTAGTCAAACTAGTTGATGTAAGTCAAGTGGGTCCCACCACTTGTAAATTCTGAATTTAAGTCGAACAATCCAACATGCAACTTCACTCGGCCCCGGGTTCATTTAATTCCGAATTAACGAATTTTCCGTTGCGACATAATTAAATATAATATAATTAAATAATTATGCCTTGCAAAATTATTATAAAAGTCGCTTACGAATTAATTCTAAATTAATTCGTTTGCCCGAATTAAAATCCAATTTTAATTCCGCATTGAAATCTAATTTCAATTAATATATCGAATATATTATTTAATCGATTAATTCCAAATTAATCGTTCTCTCTCTACTATTCGAATTTTATCTCAGATAAATTCTTACCGCAATTAATCCTAGATTAATTTTCTCTCTCTCAAAATTAATCCATGATTAATTATATTCGAGTCAAATGTCAACGGTGAATCTTTGGGAAGCGACCCATGACATTCCGGGATATGTTGGCAGTAAATCCGGTTGTCGGACTATCCAAACACGTGTGTACCCCGTACCACGTTCTTACCGATTTACAAGACATGGTTGGCTTCTAGCAAAGCATCGTGCCTACCAAATTCTCCAGAAATATTCTTTTAAGGAATACATAATCTTTATCAAGTGTAGTATACTAAGTATTACGTATTACGATCCAGTATCGGATGTCACATGCTAGGCATGGGGCTGGAATTGTGTCTGCCCCGTACGAAACATATATCGAATCACATGCAACTAGTCTCTATAATCGTATAATCATGACCTAGTCATATTATCCGATGACTGCAGTTCGTAAGAGCACTAGTTCCGTATCATGCGTGATTATCATCTCCATATGACTGAAGTGATACTTCCATCTTGACATCACACCCAATACACTACGATTCTCAGTATACCCAGAAGAGGCGTACATAGAACCTGTTAAAGCCCCGGATGATCAAAACCAAAGCATACTGATTGTCGCAAGTATTAGCGATGCAAGTCTTAGGTTAAGACCAAATACACCTACCATGGTTCGGATTGCCATAGACACATAGTCATACTACCAATGGGATTCCGATGGGTCTATCCAGAGCGAAGCTGTTCCCGTACCATCGGAAAACAGAACCTCCTATCACACTTGCATAAGTATACAATACTTAAATATATGAGAACTATGCCGTTAAGCTTTCATAACGCGCACAAGTGCAATACTAGCCTATTCCGCATTATCGATGTCCAATCTCGATAATACTACGACTAAGGATATTTAATGATTAAACATTTCATGGATTAATACTGCCTCATATCTTATTAATCTGGTACTAATCATATGGACTTTTATCATTTATATATCCAAGTAATCTAATTACAAAATGATAAAAGAGCAATTTCCTTTGTCACATAGTTAATTTTGTACTAGAACACCATGTTCTTTACAAAATAGTGATGTTATGGATCATAATTGTCCAACACTCCTAAGACACATCAAGCAGTTGAGGGGATGAGACATATATCATATGCTTCAGCAGTTGAAAGTCTTATGTATGCTATGTTATGCACGAGACCGGACATCTATTTTGCAGTGGGAGTAGTCAGTAGGTTTCAATCCAACCCAGGATTAGATCATTGGGTAGCGGTGAAATATATTCTCAAGTATCTTCGGAGAACGAGAAATTATATGCTTGTATATACAAGTCAGGATATGATTCTGAGAGGATATACTGACTCTGATTTTCAGACGGATGTCGATTCTAGAAAATCAACATCTGGATCAGTGTTCACCTAGGTGGTGGGGCTATAGTATGGAGGAGCATAAAGCAATCTTGTATTGCTGACTCCACCATGGAGGCTGAATATGTAGCAGCTTGTGAAACAGCTAAGGAAGTTGTCTGGCTCCGTAAGTTCTTGGTAGATCTGGAAGTTATTCCAGATATGGATAAACCACTCACACTTTATTGTGATAATAGTGGTGTAGTGGCGAACTCCAAAGAACCAATAAGCCACAAGAGGGGTAAGCATATTGAAAGGAAATATCACCTCATCATGGAGATAGTGCAGAGAGGAGATGTCGCTGTCACATAGATTCTATCCTCAGACAACCTGGCTGATCCGTTTACAAAGACCTTATCGGCTAAAGTGTTTGAAGGTCACCTAAAGGGTTTAAGATTAAATGACATGTCCCATTTGCTCTAGTCCAAGTGGGAGATTGTTGGGATTTATGTCTTAGAGCTTCATGTATTGTAAACATAATTGATTATTGTAATAATAATAAATGCATGATTCATTTTATCAAAGTTGTTTGATTTATATCGCATATTGTCCAATTGTCTTCTTTATCTTGATTACTCTTATACCTTCAGACTTAGTGTATGTTTGATGCACAAGAGGATTTCAGTCTAGAGTTAGTAATCTAAATAGTCCATAGAGAGCAAACAAAGAGGGTACTTTGTTTGCGCTTATCAATAGCTGCTGTCTATTCTATACTTGTATAACGACCTTGATCGGGATCGTTCATGTAGTGACATGGGAATGAAGACACCTTGTATGATGAGATCATATAGGACAAGACTCAGATAAATATGAATTTCTTTTAATATCCGTTAACCGAAGAAATTTATTTTATCTAATAGATGGTCATAAATGGATTCGATCTTAATCCTGAGTGTACTACGAACTCCTGCATGACAGGCTATGTCCGTTTGATTTAATATGGTGAGGTTGGTGTTGCATTCCAGGCCAATAAATATGTATTTTGGGGATATGGTTTGCTGTGTAGCTGAGAACGTTTTACATAGATATGGAATTCACTCATTCTTACGAGAAACAGAAGAATATCTCTTTTAAGAGTTGATTCGGGACTTGAACAATTTGAGCGCTCAACTTTTCTATTACGAATAGAAAGTTTTATATTCATAATTGTTATGAATTAATTGTTCATTATAGAAACAATGGTGCTTAAGAGACAAAATATTTAGAGGGATTTAACGGACTTTTGACCCGGCTCTATTTATGAGATATTCGTGAAGGGCTATATCCATATGTAATGACTATATCGATGGACACTGAAGTTGTTCGGTTTATTTTATCCATCTACAGTAACATTAGTTCAACTTTGAGTTTTTAGTGGAATAACGTGGAGTTAATAATTCATAATATTTGATTAAAGAGTTTAATTAATATTTCGGAATTATTGGAGCTCAGAACCGTAGGTCCATTTGGTCCCCGTGCTAGCTCGATTAACTGTAGCAAACCTAATATAATTAGATTGTGTAATAATATGCTCACATTATATTTATATATTATTAATGAGATTAATATTATTTATTGTCACAAATGAAAACTATGTTAAATTAGCATAACTTAATATTTTCTAGAATTCTTTGATTATGAGATAATCAAGTTCGTAATAATTATGAGATAATTACTACAACATAATTGAAGGTAATTGAATCATTATTAAGATAGTGATTTTTATTTACCTTGGAGACAAAGCCATATGGCTTGCCATGCTCTCAAACTTATTATGTCTATTAGGTGGCATGTATACACCTAATAGTTTTGTCATTAGCTAATCCATTTTTATGCTTTGGTATGGCCTCCACATTTGTGTGTTTGCCATTGAAAGAAAGCATTAAATGCTTAATGACAAAATCCTTGTCTTTAGCTTATCATTTCTTATGCTTTGGTATGACATTCACATTTTTGTGTTGGTCATTACAAGAAAGCATTAGATGCTTAATGACAAGGTTAGTTGGCTTGTGTAAGAGAATATAATCTCTACCATTTCTCTCACTTCTAAGGTTAACATTTTTGCATTCATTCACACAAGTGCAAAGGAGACAAAATAGAGAGAGTTCAAGCATTCGCAAGTGTTGTGAGAGTGTTTGAAATTCCAAAAGCCAAACACCATTGTTACATCTTTATTCTCTAAATTGTTTAGAGTTTAATCTTTGTGAGTGAAACCCACAATTCGGTTTGTTGGTTTCGAGTCATAGTTCGGAAGATCGAGTGGTCGATTCAAACGTTGGACATCAAAGGATTGATTTCGGCTACTACAACAAAGGAAGAAGGCAAAGAAAATTTTAATGATCCATACTGGAGCCGGTGCCCACACAAGCAACTTTTGCCGCGCTAAGGAAAATCGTTTCCTACATCAACATCCAGAAAATGCCGCTGTATGATGTATTCATTCCAGGTGCTACCTTCAGCAATCTAAGTCTTTTACTTTTGCATCAGTTGGGAGAGATTGGGGAGTGTTAAGGAAGCACATGTATGCATCCTCACTGATCCAGATAACACACTTGAAGTACCAGATCAACTCCCAACCACATCAAGGCAGCTGATACAACAGAGGAGCTCAAGATGGATGTGATGAGTCAGCATAATTTAGTTAGAATTGGCTAGCATGTTGAATATTAATTAGATTCTATTAGTTTGTTAGCAATAGATTGTATATAAATACACTCCTTTGTATAGATTCGATAGTGTGGAAATAATAACTACAAAAAGAATTTTCTTAAGAAAATTCTCAGATTCAGTTGATAATTTTCTTGCTTGCCAAACAAGCCTTGTGTGCGCAATACGTTTCTTTACTTGGAATTAGAACATGTTTTTCCATAGCTAATCAAAATCCTTCCATTAATCTCTCAAATGTTGCGTCATCCTCTGATGCTTATGGAGCACTGAGTAACCTAAATGTAAGATTTTCATTTACATTCAACACACCAATCAAATTGGACAAATAAAATTACCTGTTATGGCGATCGCAGGTACTAGCTTCAATAAGAGGTAATCAGATCTGGAAATCTCAGGACCAAAACTTGATTGGCTAGCTGCTTTCTTCAATGACTGAAGGTACTCTCAGTTTTGTTGTTAATCTTAGCAACTCTTATGATGTTTGGAAGGCTTTAGCTAAACAATTTGGTACTCAATCTCAAACAAACTTGATGAATTTTAGGCATATGTTAAATACAACTAGAAATGTGTTGATGGTGTTTTCAGGTACTATGACATTTAAAACAGCACGAAGAGGATAGAAGGGTAAATCCCTGCTTGGGTGAGATCATTAAATCCAACCCGACCACTTTGCAATAAAAGAACAAGAACCTTACGGTTTTAAACCGACCACAACAGATATAGACCGAGCACTTTATGACCGGAAACCGATCACTTGGGTTCAGATAACCGGGCACTATCAAGTCGGCAGAAGCATTCTCAGCATAAAAGACTATCATGACCGACCTCATAAAGACCGACCAGACAGGCGAGATATGCTCAAGATGACGACACCATATTCTTGCAGATAAGATAAACAAATTATCCTACTCTCACAAGGAAATGAAGTCAGAATCCAAGAAGGAATAAGAAAAGTGAAAGCAACGTTGGATTAGAAATCCTTACAAGAGGAGAAGACTAAGTTCAAACTAGGATTTCTTATGCAAATAGGAGTCTGATTTCTGTACTATTATAAATAGGAGGGCAGAGTATGTGTAAAGGGCATCAAAAAATAAGGGATCTGAATCTTCAAGCTCTGACTTGTAGAAAACAAAAAGAGACCCGAAAAGAGTGTTTAAGTAATAAAAGTATCATCTTGTTTGTGTCCGTGGACGTAGGTCGGATCCAAATCCACCGAACCACGTTAAATCTCCTTGTTGATTGGTGTGTTTATCTATTTTTTGCTAAGTTTGCCTTTGGTCCCCCATAACCAAACAAATTCACTATTGAAGGAGGATTTCTTCGGGAGTGATATTCCAATATTACCCTGAGACCAAAATCAGCCGTCAACAGTTGGCGCCGTCTGTGGGGAACTGGACAAAAAGCAACTCGTGTAGTAAGACAATGACGGAAGGCGGAAACCACCAATCATCAGGAAACTCAGCCGCAGATTGGATGGAGAAGATCGAGGAGAACCTAAGAAAAGAAAGGAAGGAAAATCAAACCTTGCTAAAAACCATAGTAGACCGGTTGGAAAAGATAGAGAGAGCACACGACGAGGCCGGGACTAGCCGACGAAGGAACGAAATAGCAGAGGGAAAAAGAATTGTTGATACAAGTGAGGACGACAGACCCCGAGAAGGGGCCCCTACAGGGTAAAATCTGTAGTGGTTCAGGAAGACTCCCAAACTGAAGACATGTGGGAGGAAGAAGATGACAAATCGTCACCAAACTCCTCATATAATAGCCATCACGATGCCAGGAAAAAAGGAAAGAATGTGACGAAAGAGCACGGGAAAATACCGAACCTGAGAAGCACCACGCCCAAGACAACAGAAAAAGAGGAAGTCACAAGAGGCGGCATGGAACCAAAGACAGCAGCATGAAATCTTGGCTGCGGGAGGAACTAGCCAAATGGGGAGTATTCCCCAACACAGACATAGGAGATGCTCGGGACGGTAAAGATGAGTCCCCTCTCACAGAAGAAATAAGGTCAGAAAAATTCCCAAAAAGATTCAGCATGCCAACCATGGCGCCATACAAAGGCCATACCGATCCCAAAACCCACATTGAAGGTTTCGTCATACTAATGGAGGTACAAGGGGTAACGGGGGACGCCATTTGCAAAGTGTTCCCTTACCCTGGCCGGACCGGCCATCCTATGGTATAGAAGCCTAGCCCCAAGAAGCATCAGCAGCTTCACTCAACTTAGAAAGTCATTCATACGGCACTTTAAAGGGGCTTGTGTCCCCAGGAAAACGATTGGAGAACTAAGGCTTATGAAACAAGGAGACGATGAACCGTTGAAAATATTTATTGAAAGATACCACAATATGGTACTCGAAGTCGGAGGGTACGAGTCTCCCGAGGCCCTGGAAAGCTTAAAGGGAGCCTTGAAAGTCGGGAGGCTATGGACCCACCTAAGGATCCAAGACACCCCGGACTACGCAACCGCCCTGGAAGTGGCCCGGAAGTTCGTTCTGTTAGAAAATGAGGAGAAAATATCCCGAAGAGGGAACACCATCAGAGAAAGAACCACGAAAGAGGGCGCCCCCCACCGCGTAGAAAGAGAATCCAGAAGACCGCCCTTAAAACACAAGGAGTTCAAACCACTGCACCGAGACAACCAAGAGAGAAGGCGCCGACCCAAGTAAATCATGTGGTCGAGGAAAATGCATACATCCCCCTAAAGAAACCACTGGGACAGATTGTCATGGAAATTCAGGGGAAAAGCCTCTTGGTAGAACCCGACCAAAGAAGATTTCCCCTGGACAAGAGCAACCAAAAGGCTTACTGCATACATCACAACTCCAGAGGACATGCAACTGACGGATGTAAAAATTTGCGGGAACAGATGGAAGACCTGGCACGAAACGGATACCTAAATAAGTACATTGATCACGAAGTTATGACGGCCAGACAAAGAGCACGTAGCCGCCAAATAAATATCATCGCAGGAGGAAGAACACTGGCCGGAAACTCTAACCGGTCAAGGAAAGATTACAGCAGAACTCGAGGACCAGACGTCTTAGAAACAGAGCAGGTAACAGAACTCCAGGGAACCGGTCGGTCAGTGCCGATAATGTTTACTGATAAGGATACCCGAGGAGTAAGTTTCCCTCATGACGATGCGTTGATAATCAAGGCAGTAATCAGCGGGTCGGAGGTAGACAGAATCCTAGTGGACCCCGGAAGCGCAGTTGACATAATTTCCAAAGAAGCACTGGACGACCTAGGGGTGGAATATGCAACCCTGACCAACGAAGCACTCCCCTATACGGTTTCGGAGGATCAGCCGTCATCCTACTAGGAAGGATACAGTTGGCAATGACTGTCGGGACATATCCCCGGACCCGGACAATCATGACAGACTTCACTGTAGTAAACTGCATGAGCAGTTACCAAGCCATCATCGGGCGACCTTTCATGATGAAAATAAAGGCCGCGATGTCCTACTACCACTAACCTAAACTGAAATTCCCCACCCGGGAGGGGATCAGAATCGTATGCGGAAGCCAAAACAGCTCGCAACTGCTTCGCAACTCTCTCACGAGAGACTCTCTGCATCAAAGAAGATACCCAAAAACGACAAAGAAGCCTGTGTGAAGAAGAAGAAAACAGAAGCCCTGGGCTCCGGCCAAACAAAAATGCCCGACTCGCTGCAGCCGGGAGACAGAAGAAATAGAACTTTACGGGCCAGGAAAAGGTATAAAGATAGGGGGAGGCCTGAGCAAATCTCTACGACAAGATTTGCTAGAATGCCTGAAAGGATACCCGACGGACGTTTTTTGCCTGGGGATACAGACATGCCTGGGATCGATCCAAGATTCATCAATCACCGCCTAGCAGTAGATCCATCTCGCAAGCCGTCAGGCAAAAGAGAAGGAACTTCAATCAAGAAAGGAGTAAAGCAATAGCGACCGAGGTCGAGAAGTTACTAAAGGCAGGTTCTCATCAGGGAGGCAAGGTACCCGGATTGGGTATCAAACGTAGTGTTGGTCAGAAAAAACAATGGCAAGTGGCGAATGTGTGTCGATTTCACCGACCTAAACAAGGCGTGCCCAAAGGACAGCTTTCCTTTGCCGAACATAGACAGCTAGTAGACACCACCACAACCTGTCAAGGATTACTGAGCTTCATGGATGCTTTCTCCGGATACAACCAGGTCAAAATGTGCCCTGCAGACGAAGAGAAGACAACTTTCATCATAGATCAGGGACTTTACTGCTATAAAGTAATGCCCTTCGGGCTAAAAAATGCTGGAGCAACCTTTCAAAGGTTGGTAAACAAGGTTTTCAAACCGCTCATCGGCATTACAATGCTAGTTTATGTCGATGACATGATAACAATGTCGAAAGAACCAAGCAACCACATGGACGACCTAAAAAGGACCTTCGAGCTTTTAAGAAGACACAACCTGAAACTCAATCCAGAAAAATGTACCTTCGGGGTAGCCTCAGGAAAGTTTTTAGGCTACATGGTGAGTGCCCGAGGTATCGAAGCAAACCCACAGAAGATCCAGGCAATACTGGCCCTAAAGTCTCCCAAGACAGTGAAAGAAGTACAAAGTCTGACTGGTAGAGTGGCTGCGCTCAATCGGTTCATATCACGAGCAACTGACAAATGCCACCCTTTCTTCAAAGTGATCCAAAAAGAGAAAAAGGATATCGACTGGACATCAGAGTGCGAAGAAGCCTTCCAGCAGTTAAAGCAGCATCTGGTGCAGCCCCCTCTCCTGGCAAAACCGCTCCCGGGAGAAACATTATACCTATACCTGGCTGTTTCGGACCGAGCAGTAAGTTCAGTACTAATACAAGAGACCGACAAGATCCAAAAACCTGTCTACTATATCAGCAAAGCCCTCATAGACGCTGAAACCTGACCGGCGTAAACACACACGTATAACGCAAGCGCACGTATCGTTCAAGTAGTATAAAAATATCGATCCCACGAGGACTTAATATCTAATCTATTAATTTTATGAAGTCAAATGATTACTAGTATCTAACAGGTTGTTTGATTGATTTGAAATGGTGACGATTCTAAATTTAAAAACAAGTAAATAAATTGTTCGAAAGTAGGTTTTAAGAAAATTCAATATTAAAAACTATCTAGGGTTGTGATTTCTTCCAATATCATTTTAAAGATGAAGTGGTTATTTTATGTTTGTGTAATAAATCGGTTTACTAACCTGGAACACTAAATTATGCAAAAGCCTATGTCGATGGTCAGACGCAAATACCCAGTTTAACCCAATTGAACCATATGTCTATGTCAACCAAATTATCTGGATTCATTAAGTTTAAGTTCCAATTATGGCTACCCCCGCCCGACAGGTATATGTCTATCCTGTAAGGAAATCTATTAAAGGGTTATCTATCCTCAAGGAAGATCGTGGGCTATTAAGTCTAAGGCTGAAACCTAAAATCCCTATGTCTAGTTCATTTTAGATTTACCACATCAATCTTATTGGTGATCAGACAACAAGAAGCATAAGCTTAAGACTTAATAAGTAAACCTTTAAATTACCCAAACTATAATTTAACCCTTTATAAACCGGTGATATTGGATTTCATCACAACCCCAGATAATTGGCTTAGTTACGACACATATTTACAGGTAGTAAGAAAAACTTAAATAAAATAAAAGACATAAAGTAAAATACTGAAAATTAAATGCTGAAAAGTAAATGCTAAAAGTAAATTGCTAAAAAGTAAATTGCTGAAAAGTAAATTGCTGAAAAGTAAATAAAGTAAAATTACAATAAAGAAATGCTGAGGTAAAAGGATCCACTTTTATTACTTCTATTTTAGATATCTCCCTAATATAAATATTAACTTTGCATGATAATTACCAACCAGCCATATAGGCGGTATCCAGATTAAGTCAAATTAATAATTAATTACCAACCGACCAATCAGGCGGTATCCAGTTTAGTCAGGTTAAAACCAATTTAAATAATTACCAACCGACCAATATGGCGGTATCCTCGTTAAGTCAGGTTTTAACTAGTTTATATATTATAATTAAGGGAGATTAATATATTTAGTAATAAAGTTTTACCTTTTACCCCAGCAAAGGGAGTTACCTCCTCATTACTGAAAAGTAAAAACTGAAAATTAAATAAAGAAATACTGTGCGTAAAAGTAAATTGCGGAAAGTAAAAACTGAAAAGTAAAGAAAAGAAAGTGCGAAAACGAAAATTAATTACTGAAAGCTGTAAATAAACAAACAAGATACAATCTTCTTAGTATTCTTAAGGAATTCCTTAGAAGAAAGTATGAATTTTACAAATGAAATGACTGGGTATTTATAGGCAAATTTTTGCCTCCATCAAATCATCCACCAAATCAATTATTATTGCTCCACTAATTGCTCCACTAATTGCTCCACCAAATCCATTATTAATTGCTCCACTAATCTCTTATCATGTTGGTGATGATTTGATAATTTTTATTATTTTTTTATTAATTTATTTTTTTGCATAGAAAATGATTGAAATTGACTTTAATAATTACACACACACACACTACACACCTCTGGATGGTTCATCAATTTCGGGCATGAAATATTCAGAATTCGAAATTATTTTGTTTTTCAACGTTGTAGATCTTTGAGTCTTATTTACTCTGGAACTTGAATCAGCTCAATCCGATATCTGAGTAAAAAGTTATGCCCAAAATACGACAGATGCGCAAAACTGGAATTTCCAAAACTGCACTTCGTCAAAACGCCATTTCAAGTTTCCAATCTCCAAAATTAAAATATCAAGTCCAATAATTGCCCTTATTTGACCCATATTTCATCCTAAATGATTTCATTGAGACCCGATATTATTTTATCTGCAAAATAAACTAAAACACATCAAAACGTTCATCAAACCCGAGAAACTAAACAAAATATTAAGTTAAAGGGGCGGTAAATTTTGATACATTTTCCGCTCATCAAAACCCGATATCCGGTACACGAACTGGTCGCCCTTTCATTAATTACGGCAGCTCGGAAATTGCGGCCTTACTTCCAGGCCTATCCTATCAAGGTATACACCGATCACCCCCTAAAACAAATTCTGCAGCGACCAGAAGTTTCTGGCAGACTAGTAAAGTGGTCGGTAGAGCTAAGTGAACACGACATCACCTACCTCCCGAGAGCAGCAGTGAAAGGACAAGCCTTGGCGGATTTTTTCGCCGAATATACCGACCCCCAGACCCTGGCTATAGAAGAGGACAAATGGGAAATGTCTGTAGACGGTTCGGCCAGCACACAAGGCAATGGCGCGCGAATCATCCTAAAAAGCAACAAAGGAGAAGAAATCCTACTCGCCCTGAAATTCGCTTTCATAGCAACCAACAATGAAGCAGAATATGAAGCAATACTGGGCGGTTTGAGACTATGCACGGTACTGGGGATCCAAAATGTGGAGTAAGGAGTGACTCACAGTTAGCCATTCAGCAACTAAAGGGAGCATTTCAAGCGAAAGAGCCTAGCATGATGGCCTATCTGACCGAAGTACGAAAGTTAACAGGGAAGATGGGGGATGTACGCTTCGAAAAAGTCTCCCGAGAAGACAATTGTGAGGCAGACACCCTGGCACGGCTCGCCTCTTCAATAAAAGCCGAACACCCCAGAATAATCCCTTTGATTTACATCCGGGAAAGGAGCGTGGGGGAATCTGAAGTAGAAGTTCTAGATAAAGAAAGCAAAGCATCATGGATGCAACCCATCAGAGAATATCTGGAAACAGGAGAAACACCAGAGGACAAAACGGAGGCCAGAAAGTTAAGATACAAGAGCACTAAATTCTCCCTAATCAACGGGGTACTTTATCGAAGGGGTTACTCAGTCCCCCTCTTAAGATGTCTAGCAGAAGAAGAGGCAAATTATGTGCTCAGGGAGATACATACGGGCATCTACGGGAGCCACGCCGGAGGTCGCTCAATTGCTTCAAAGCCCTAAGACAAGGCTTCTACTGGCCGACCATGCACCAGGACGGCATAGAAGTAGCCCGAAAGTGCGAAGGATGTCAGAAAAATGCAATCTCCACCACCAACCAGCCGAACAGTTAACTACGCTGCTCAGTCCCTGGCCGTTCGCCCAGTGGGGACTAGACATCATTGGGCCAATGCCACAGAGGAAAGGGCATGCAAAATACGCCATCGTGGCCATAGACTATTTCACCAAATGGGTGGAGGCAGAGCCATTATCCACCATAACGGAGAAAAAAGCCACTTAATTCCTGAGGAAAAATATCGTCTGCCGATTCGGGATTCCCCGAGCCATCATCACTGACAACGGGAAGCAGTTTGACAGCAAAGGTTTCAGAAAACTCTGCGAGGACCTCCAAATTGCCCTAAGGTTCGCCACGCCAGCCCATCCCAAATCAAACGGACAAGTCGAAGCGACAACAAAAACCATCAAGGCTAACCTGAAAGCTCGCTTGGATCCAGCAAAGGCCTATGGGTCGAGGAACTACCAGAAGTACTATGGGCACACGGACAACCTATAAGGATTCTACGGGAGAAACCCCGTTCTCCTTAGCATACGGATATGAAGCTGTCATCCCGGCAGAGATCGGGGTGACCTCCCACAGGGTTCAGCACTACGAGAGTAACAGAATGAAGGACTTATCAGAAACCACCTCGACCTGATAGGAGAGAAGAGAGTGAGATCGGCCATAAAAACAGCAATCTACCAGCAAATGATGGCCCGCTTCTACAATAAAAGGATTCGGACACGCACCTTCATCCCGGGCAACCTGGTACTAAGAAAAGTCACCCTAAATACTCGAAAGCCAGAGGAAGGCTCCCTGGGCGCCAAATGGGAAGGGCCCTACAAGGTGGTGAAAGTGGTGAAGCCCGGAGTGTACATCCTAGAACGGCTGGACGACACAAGATTAAAAAAGCCATGGAACGCCGAGATGTTGAGAAAATACTTCCAGTAAACTTTCCATTCCTCCTATCTGCTTACGGCAAACAAATAAGGAACAAGAATTCAAATACAGAGCCTCTCTCAAAATGACCCACAGAGAGTTGTAAAGAAGGGCAGTATGTCCCCGAGTATGAATAAAAAACTTTCTTTTTTCCAAACATTATGAAACCGTATTCAAAAAACTCGGGGACATGCTCACAACGACGATCCAAAGCTAAAGAAAACAAGAACTCGCAACTACCCGACCACGGCTACCACCATAAAAGTGCACAAAGTCACACCAGAATCATTCGACTTCAAACAAAAAAATCAAAGAACATATATCTGTGAGAAACATAACATAAGGAGGGATATGCCTTTAATGTTTCAATCGGCTCGGGACTGGATTACGTTCCGCCGAGGCCTCTTCATTAATCGGCTCGGGTCTGGATTACATTCCGCCGAGGCCTCTTCATTATTCGGCTCAGGATCGGGTTACGTCCCACCGAGTCACGCTTATTGGCCTGGGGACGGAACATTCCCCCAGCACCAAGTATCTCTCTTGGCTCGAGGTCCTCAGGGGCATTCTCGGTACATAGGATCCGTGAGAAGCATAGCACAGGGAGGGATGATACCCCTGTGGCGATTGCCTACTCCAGTGTTACCGAACATAAGGATGAATATGCCCTTAATGTGTCGAACACTCTTTGATCCTCACGTACCCGATGTAATGGATCCGTGGGAAAGCATAGCACGGGGGATAATGATGCCCCCGTGACGATTGCTAGCTCCAGTGATGCCGGACCTAAGGAGGAATATGCCCTTAGTATCCCGGACACTCTTTGATCCATTCATCATCCGGATCCGCGAGAGACACAGCACGGGGATGCGTTGTGCCCCTGTGGCGTATGCCTACTCCAGCGTGGTAAGGAGGAGCCCTCATACAATACACAGGCTCCCCAGTGAACCGACGTGTAGAGGATGTGCCCTCACCATTCAAACGCTACTGATCCAATTCTGGTTCGCCGGGACACAGAATTGAAAGATTCAGAATTGTGTTTTGGAGACCTCGGGCAGGACGCTGTTTTGAGGCATCCATGTTGTTGTTTATGCTTGCAAAAACGTTTTTGTTTTGGGATAGGTGCTAAGTCACCCCCACCTTTTGATTTTATTTTCCAGAATCTTGTTTTTGTTTTTCGCCGGTCTGGCAGAGGGACGCCCATGCCAGATTCGGTAGGGCTACAAAGGTTGATTCACTTCCCTTCGGAATAAGTCCCATGGATTAATCGGCTCGGGGCTGGTTTACGTTCCGCCGAGGCTACTTCTTTGTCGGCCCGGAGCTGGATTTCGTTCCGCCGAGGCCGCTTGGTTATTCAGCTCGGGGTCGGGTTACGTCCCACCGAGTCGGCTTCTTTGGACTGGGGATGTAACATTCCCCCAGAGCCCAAGTCTTTCACTCAGCTCGGGGTCGGGTTACGTCCCACCGAGTCAGTCTTCTTTGGACTGGGGAGGTAACATTCCCCCAGAACCCAAGTCTTTCACTCAGCTCGAGGTCGGGTTACGTCCCACCGAGTCAGTCTTCTTTTAGACTAGGGTGGTAACATTCCCCCAAAGCTAATATCTCACTCAGCTCGGGGTCGGGATATGCCCCTCCGGCTCATGTTAACCCCCGAAGGGTCTCAAAGTGTTCGATGACAAGAAACTCAAAAAAAAGGAGAAGAGAAGTGAAAAGAAAAATAAATACATAAAATACAAAGTTATTACAAAAAAAAAAAAGATAGAGAGTTAAAGTGTACTTAGGGCCCCGGTCGGGTTACCCTTTCTCAGTCAGCCCGCACAGGGGCGGGAATTTCTTCATCAGCTAGCTCAGACGGTGGAACGATCGGCTCGGCCTCAGGAGGAGGAACAGCGGCTTCAACCTCGGCAACATAGAGACCTCTACTTCAGGAATGGGAGGAGGGATCTCAAGACAGTCCTCACCGGAGGCGGGAACATCAGGTCGTCCTTCTTGGGAAGCCCCGGAAGCCGGAACAACCGAAATCGGGTCGGGATCCATCACCTCCTCGGAAGGAGGAGGGAGCCATTTCTGGAACTCCTCCTCGGAGATCTCCCCCTGCAGAAACCGATGGCCGCGTAGATAGGATCCATGTTCAGACCTGGCAGTACCATCGGTATTAGTTCAGCACAATCACCAACCCCCTCAAGGCGGATGGCATCCTTCTCGGCCTCAAGATCGGCCTCTCTCTCCTCAAGCTCGGCCTCTTTCCTTTCAAGATCATCCCGGGCACGTGCCATCTGTTCGTCCTTGGCTTTCAGCTTAGCCTCAACACTTGATACCTTCCCTTTCAAAATGCCAATCTCAATCTCAGATCGGCAACTTTCAAATCCTCCCTGACAGTATCGGCAAGTTTTCTCTCCAACGCGGCAGCGGCCTTGAGAGCCTTGTTTTTTTTGAAGGCCTCTATTGCAGTCGATTCATGATTCTTTATCACCTCCTCCCGGTCGGCCAGTTTAGCCTCCACCTCTGTAAGGCAATTCTGAAGCCTCTGGGCCTGACCACCCTCGGACAATAGACTCAGAAGGAGGTCCTTATTCTTGGCCATGAGATAAGTAGCCTGCACAAAAAAAAGAAATCAAGATATAAAAAAAAACGAGACCCAAAATCAGAAAGGAGAGGAGTAAAACTACCTTTGCCATTTGGGAGCTCAGCTCGGTCACCAAGGCTTCAGGAGAGATATCCTCATATCTCGAAACCTCCCCTGGAGGAATCACCTCGGCCAATTCATTAAAAGCCGGCACTAGATGGGAAGTAGCCTCCGGATGTTTTCTCCCAAATCATCCACCCCAAGGATCACGGAACCTTTTCGCTTCTTGGAGGAGCCTTCAGACGATTTTTTCCCCCGACGGGCGTCTTTCTTCTTACCCTGCACAGGCTCCTCCTCCTCCAACTCAGTCTCCTCTGACCCGAACTGACGCCTCCTCTTCCTAAAAGGCTTCGGCGGACTGACAAGACGAGCAGATCCTGATGACGGCACACCAGAAGGAGAAGATAGACCTCGAGCAGCCGGCTGAACTTTCCCCTGAGACTCCCTCCCAGCTTCAACAAATTCAGGATGTGCTCGGGAAGTTCCAGTATCAGCACGGCCGGCCTTCTTCATGGTACCGGCCAACTTCTCGAGATACTTTGGTCTCTCTGACATGCCTACAAAAAAAAAGGGGAAGACAAAGAAAGAAGGAAATCAGGACCCGAGCATACAGTAAATAGAGAGAAAAGAAGACATCAAACGTGATAAATAAACAGGAAAGTCAACTAAAAAATCAGCGAACATCTACCTATCCGACCCGAGACCTCCGAAGGGACAGTCCGAGTAAGGCCCGACTCAATAAAAGCCGCATCATTAACCAACTCCCTCCAGTGGGCGGCATACCGACGAGCTCAGACTACCCGTTTCCGGACCCGATGGGAACCTTGGGAGCATCCCTCCAACAGGCTAGGAGGAATAGGAAAGAAGGGGTAAGAGTCCATACAAAAAAAAAAAAACTAAGGAAGCTAAAAGTTGATCTCCAAACCTCCCCCCTGAAGATATCTGGTACCAAGAATTCCCCTTCATCCGACCTTAGGGACCGTCCCCAATCCCCAGTGGCCCAGAACCAGAGGTCTTTAAAATTCTTATTGGAGTCAGGAGCTTTTGGACGACGTTTGACGAGCTGTCATAAGCGGAAAGGTAATACCATCCGTGGTACGACCTAGGATTGGCCTTCAGCCGTATAACCTCTTCACCTCTTTAAGAGAAGGCTCGCCGAGTCCTGCCCGATACCAAGCTACATACAACCCGGCCAAAACCCTCCAATTGTTTAGACTCAACTGACAAAGAGCAATCTCCATCTCGGCCAACATCCAAGCAAAGTAAGGTTGAACCGGCAGCCGCAGCCCACACTCGAAAAAGGCAGGAAGAAGTGCCACCGAGCCCTCGTCGGGTTGACTAGCGCGATCCATCAAGCCAGGAACTTCAAGGGCGATATCTATCGGAATATTATATCGCTGTCGAAGTAGGGCGAGGTCATCTTCAGTTATTTGGGAAGGACGGTTCATATCCAGAGCGGAAGAGCCAAGATCACCGGGCTCTGGATCCCTCCGAGGAACCCTTTGATGGTAAGAATCTTGTTCAATCTCAGAAATAGTAGGGGTAGTGTCAAGGTCTTCTACACTGGGTGCCCCCGAGCCCGAGGAGAGCTCTTCCGCAGGGGGAGTTGAGGGTTTAGCAGGATTTTCAGGGGGAGAATTATTGTCAGACATCCCTAACATCCGCAAAACAAAAAAGGAAGGGGAAGTCAGTCTATAACTAAATTACTCAGGTTTCTTCCGTCTTAGCTAAAACAGGTGGGTTCTAAAAGTGCCCTAAAGCAAAATCCAACAAAGCCTTAAGTCGTTCCCTAGCAACATTCAAAAAACAGCAAGACTCACAACACAAAAAATGAAGAGGTCGTTCAGAGGACTTACTTGTTCTTCTCAGAAAAGCCGGAGATTTGTGCAGTATGGCTTGCCCGTCCCTTATGTTCGTAACGGAGAGAAAGAAAGCCCGCGGTTGAACTCCGAGAGCACTGAGTTGAGCGAGTCACGAAAATATTTTCAGGAAAGAAGGAGAAATTGCCAAAAAATATTGAACAGTAAAAGCCTCGCCTTCTTATAGTCATGGCCAGGACGCTCGTGGCCGTTGGATCAAAAGAAGGAACCCGGATGAACGCCAAGTGTCGACTGCAAAAGAGGTCTGCCAAATTTAAACAGACGGTTGAGATCAGCGAACTGTGAAGACGCCTCTAACACGGTCGATTCGTTTCCTTTTTGGCGGGAACCTGACGGATGTTCGACAAGTGTCAAAACTGGAAGAAAACCTAAAGATGATTTGATGGGCATTTAAACAGACATGACTGTTGCAAGTCTCAAGAAAAGGCGTTTGAAAAGAGGCGACGCAACATATTGATTCCGCACCGGGTCGACCCCCAACAGATTTAAATCGGCACACCATCTTTATAAAGTTCTCACCACCAACTCATACACTCGTTGGAACCGAGAAATAGAGACAGATGTTGATGGTGTTTTCAGGTACTATGACATTTAAAACAGCACGACGAGGATAGAAGGGTAAATCCCTGCTTGGGTGAGATCATTAAATCCAACCCGACCACTTTGCAATAAAAGAACAAGCACCTGACGGTTTTAAACCGACCACAACAGATATAGACCGAGCACTTTATGACCAGCAACCGATCACTTGGGTTCAGATAACCGGGCACTATCAAGTCGGCAAAAGCATTCTCAGCATAAAAGACTATCATGACCGACCTCATGAAGACCGACCAGACAGGCGAGATATGCTCAAGATGACGACACCCTATTCTTGCAGATAAGATAAACAAATTATCCTACTCTCACAAGGAAATGAAGTCAGAATCCAAGAAGGAATAAGAAAAGTGAAAGCAACGTTGGATTAGAAATCCTTACAAGAGGAGAAGACTAAGTTCAAACTAGGATTTCTTATGCAAATAGGAGTCTGATTTCTGTACTATTATAAATATGAGGGCAGAGTATATGTAAAGGGCATCAAAAAATAAGGGATCTGAATCTTCAAGCTCTGACTTGTAGAAAACAAAAAGAGACCCGAAAAGAGTGTTTAAGTAATAAAAGTATCATCTTGTTTGTGTCCGTGGACGTAGGTCGGATCCAAATCCACCGAACCACGTTAAATCTCTTTGTTGATTGGTGTGTTTATCTGTTTTTTGCTAAGTTTGCCTTTGGTCCCCCATAACCAAACAAATTCACTATTGAAGGAGGATTTCTTCGGGAGTGATATTCCAATATTACCTTGAGACCAAAATCAGCCGTCAACAAAATGAATACATAAGTATTACTGAATATTATCTGAAAATGAAAAGTCTTAGTGATAATTTGACTGCAGCTGGTAGTCCTATTACAGATAAGATCGGTGATTATATTTTGGAAGTTAGATGATGATTATATAGCTCTTGCAACTTATATTATTTGCAAGCTAGTACTGATAATATGGACCTTGATGGAACTTATGTTATATTGATGAGTCGTGACTCCATATAAGACAAAAAATAATGACCTCTAGCAGTATTGTTAAAGATAATTTTGATGAGCATAGGTGGTGGTAGGAGATAAAATCGCACTAGAGGTGGTTTTAACGGTAGGTATGACTATACAACTATAACTCTATGCCAGGAACAATCAAAGTAGTGGTTGGAATCAAAAGGTGGTTGGAATGGTAATTATTCTAGGAACAACTCTGGTATGTGATGAACACTAAAAAATATACATTAATTATTTTACATTTGTAGTTTCATTAATTCTCTTAATTTAACACATTTATGAAATAATAATTAAATTTATTTATTTTTATATATTTTTAATATGAATTTTATTTATTGTATAGTTAAAATATTATTTTTGAAGCTCAACATGAAATAATGGATATGAAATCTGAACTCCAAGACCCAGAAAATTTAAAAGAGTGTGACAACTATATTCAAATCGGACTGGAAAAAATCCATTGTGTTTATATTGACAACAAAATGAGCTTATAATGTATTTAGCCATACATGTATGTTATTATTATTGTAATATATATGTATATATATATATATATATAATAATTTTTAGAGGTCTCGCCTAAATTATATATATGTATATAATATTATATATTTTGGAGGTCCCACCAAGATTTTATATATATATATATATATAATATTTATTATATAATAATATATTATAATATAAATGCAGTGCACTGCATTTTCAAAAGCAAATGTTTTCTTTTGAAAAAGCAAATGTTTGTTTTCTTTGGCAATTTGTGTGTCGAGGCCTCCTATAAAATGAGGTGCTCAACTCGACACCTCAGTAGGGGGAGAAGATGGAGAGCTCCCCTCCAATCCGAGTGTTATTTCATTTTCTCTTTTCGGGAGATTTGGGGTAAGTATCTTGTGTGTTTTATTTTATTTTATTTCTTTTTCTTTTATTAATAAAATCATGGATGTTTTTATTTATATCTTATTTTGTAAATTTGTATCATGTTAGTGTTAAATGGTGAAGTCCTTGGTATGAAAATATATGTGATTTTTATTTATTGATTTTTATATATTTTATATTTCAAATTGTGATAATTTCCAATAAAATTCATTTCTTTCTAGTTTATTGAGGACTCTTGACTAGCTGTAGAAAGTCTCCGATTGGCACAGATAATACTTGAATCCCATAATGAGAGAAAGTGGACTATCAAAGATCTGAATTAATTATTGATAAATTTTGCTACCGCCTATATGATTGATTTTATATATTTTGCTACCGCCTAAATGATATCACCGCCTTTATGGATGATTTTATATGTTTTGGCATATTTAGTAGATTGGCAGGACTAATTATCGACAGGACGGATCACATATGTGTTAGACAATTATGACCCATAGTGTCACTATTTGTAAAAGACATTGTGGTTTTTGTACAAATTAATTATGTAGCATTGAAATTGCATTTTATCATTTTGTAATTTGATTACTTAATATATATAAATGATAAAAGTCCATATGATTAGTTCTGGATTATAAGATATGAGACAGTATCAATCCATAAAGGTTTAATAATTAAATATCTCTAGTCGTAGTATTATCGAGACTGGACATCGATAATGCGGAATAGACTAGTATCGCACTTGTGCGTGTTATGGAAGCGTAACGACATAGTTCTCATATATTTAAGTATTGGATACTTATGCAAGTGTGATATGAGGTTGTGGTTACCGATAGTTCGGAAACAGCTTCGCCCTGGATAGACCCCGTGGAATCCCATTGGTAGTATGACTATGTGTCTATGGGAATCCTCATCAGGGTAGGTGTATTTGGTCTTAACCTGAGACTTACATCGCTAGTACTTGCGACAATCAATACGCTTTGGTTTTGGTCATCCAGGACTTTAACAGGTTCTGTGTACGCCTCTTCTGGGTTTATTGAGAATTGTAGTGTATTGGGTGTGATGTCAAGACGGAAGTATCACTTCAGTCATATGTAGATGATGATCACGCATGGATACATAACTGGTTCTCTATTGTGTTGCAACCATCGGGATAATATGACTTGGTCATGATTATCCGATTAAAGAGACTAGTTGCTTGTAATCCGATATATGCTTCGTACGGGGCAAACACTATTCCAGCATCAGGCCTTGCATGTGACATCCGATACTGGATCGTTATACGCAATACTACGTATACTACGCCTGACAAAGATCGTATATTCTATTAAGAATATTTCTGGAGAATTGGGTAGGCACGATGCTTTGCTAGAAGCCAACCATGTCTCGTAAATCGGTAAAAACGTAGTACGAGGTACGTACGTGTTCGGATAGTCCGACGACCGGATTTACTGCCAATATATCCAGAGATCTCTTGGGTCGCTTCCCAAAGATTTACCGATGACGTATGATTCGAAAATAATTAATCTTGGATTAATTGCGGATATATTTTATCTGGGATAAAATACTATTTGAAGAGAAAGAACGATTAATCAGAATTAATCGATAAAATAATATATTCGATATATTAAACTGTTGGAAAATTATGACCCATAGCGTCACTATTTGTACAGATCATGGTGTTGGTGTACAAATTAACTTTGTGACAAAGGAGATTGCTCTCTTATCATTTGTGATTAGATCACCAAGATGTATAAATGATAGGAGGTCCTTATGATTTGTTCATGGATTGAGAATGATATGAGACAGTATCAGTCCACGAAGGATAAATCATTAAATATCCCTAGTCAGAGTATTATCGAGATTGGACATTGATAAATGCGTAAAAGACTAGTATTACACTTGTGCGCGTTATTAGGGCATAACGACATAGTTCTCATATATTTGGGTATATAATACTCATGCAAGTGTAATAGGAGGTTGTGTTTTACCGATGGTACGGGAAATAGCTTCGCTCTGGATAGACCCCCTCAGAATTCCATTGGTAGTATGACTATGCGTCTATGGAAGTCCGAAATCAGGGTAGGTGTATTTGGTCTTAACCTGAGACTTGCACCGCTAATACTTGTGACAATCAATATACTTTGGTTTTGGTCATCCAGGGATTTAACAGGTTATGTGTACGCCTCTGCTGGGTATATTGAGAATCGTAGTGTGTTGGGTGTGATGTCAAGACGGAAGTATCACTCCAGTCATAGTGGAGATGATGTCAGGTAGGATACGGGACTGGTGCTCTTATATGCTGCAGCTATCGGGATATTATGACAAGGTCATGTATATCCGATTATAGAGACTAGTTACCAGACATCCGATATGTGCTCCGTACGGGCAGACACAGTTCCAGCCCCAGGCCTAGCACATGACAGTCCGATACTGGATCGACATACGCAATACTACGTATACTACGCCTGATATAGATCCTTATATTCCTGTAAGGATATTTCTGGAGAATTGGGTAGGCATGACGATTTGCTAGAAGCCAACCTTGTCTTGTAAATCGGTACAAACGTAGTACTAGGTACTTACGTGTTCGGATAGTCCGACGACCGAATTTACTGCCAACATATCCGCGGATCTCATGGGTCGCTTCCCGAAGATTCACCGATGATGTATGACTCACACTTTTAATTAATCTGGGATTAATTAGATCATAGAGAAAATTAATCTGGGATTAATTGCAGAGATATTTTATCTGGGATAAAATATCAATTAAAGAGAGATAACGATTAATTTGGAATTAATCGATAAATTAATATATTCGATATATTAAACGAAATTGGATTTTGACGCGGAATTGAAATTAGATTTTAATTCGGGCGAATGAGTTAATTTAGAATTAATTCGTTAGCGACGTGAATAGTAATTATGCTAGGCATGATTATTTAATTAAATTAGATTTAATTACGACACAACGGAAAATTCGTTAATTTGGAATTAGCGAACCCGAGCCCGGGATTATTTGCGAGTGCATTCGCATTTCGAATTCGAGTGCGGTACGCAAGTCAAATCAACCGTCAAATCGCTAGTCGCATTTATCGTCACATCATTCGTCAATCAAGTGATGGATGTCTTTCACTTTGAGTGATTGACACCAGTCACTATTCATTGATTGATGTGAATGATGGAAGTGGTTGGCATAAATCATTTGACTTTTTGAAATCAAAAAAATGGTAAATTAATTTTGGAAATTGATTAAGTGTATTAGATACACTTTTAAGCCAACACCAACACAACTCTCTCTTCCTAACTTCTCCCTCTCTCACGCCCATGAAGGGCCATTTTTCTTCTGGTTTGGCAGCCCACTGCCGAGAGCTAAGGAGGAGATATGGAAGCAAAGTATGATGATTTTGCGGCAAAATCATCAAGAGCTAGCACTCCGAGAGACATACGAAGGTGATAGGGAAGTCCACCCATGTGCTTGGAATCGTTTGACGAAGCTTGGAGCTTGATGGAGCTCAACCAATGGCCGATTCTTGGAGGAACCAGCAGCTCACCGCCATGAGTAGTACAGAGGACAGAAATCAATTTTTGTTTGTTGCCGCGTCGCTCAACCGATCGATGTGAGTATTCCGCAACTCCCTCATTGTATTCACACTTATTTCTTGCTTGATAATTGATATTGGGATGCTTAGACTATTCCAACAATGGTATCTATGAACAAGGTTGAGCATGAAAATTTTAGGGCTTAAAATTTGGGTAAAATGTTTTTTGAGCATGATTTAATGAAATTGGATGAATTAGTATGCTTAAATGTGTTTTAATTGAAGATTGATTGGATCAATTTCAAGAAATTTTGTTTGGAACAATTTTCCCCAATTTTGGAAGGCTTCGCCGAAAATGTCACTATGCCCTAATGTCTTGGAATTTTGATTTTTGATCATTGGATGTGTTGGAAATCATTTGGAAATGTTGATTTAATGTTGAATTTGATTCAATTGGATTGGATTTAAAATTGGACAAATAAATCACCATATTGCCGAGAATAACATAGCATGAATTGGGTTTGATTTTTGTTAAATTGTGTTGGACATGATTTAATGTTGATAAGCATGATTAGTTGTGTAAATTGATGTTTTAGAAATTTTAATTTGGGTGATTAATTATGTAATGCACTTTGAGTAATTAAATTATGAAATTGGATTTTTTGTAATTTAATTGAATTGGGCTTAAATTGGATTTGGGCTTGAAATGTTGTAATTGGGCTCATTGGGCTTGGTTGTACCCAGTTGGGTTTAGGCTAAATTGGTTGGATCCAATTGGGCCCAAAACTGCTTCCATAAAGCCCAAATGCGACTAATGGACCTTAATTATTTAATTGGGCCTAATGGGCCTAAATTGATTTCTAGGCTTATGGGGTTACTCCTTGATTGGGCTCTGGTTATTGGGTTTGACCTGTGTTGACCAAAAGTCCACGCCTTAAAGAAATTAATTAAAAGCCCATTGGACTTTAATTAAATTGACGTTGGACGTTAATCGGGCTTTGAGACCCGTAGCGATTAAATTTGGAATTTAAGTCGTAAAGGTTCGTTAATAAAGTGTAGTATTTAATTTGGAATTAAATCGTGGATTAGTATCAAATACATATTAAATTGGATTTAATGTTGTAGTTTAATTTAATTCAAGAATTCGTACTTTGAGTACTTATTCGCAAAACGAGTTTTACTCGCACAAAATCAAATCGTTGTTTGAACATTGGATGGTCATTAATATTCAGATTAATTAATTTGATTAGATTGATTGATAACATGCTTGTGTGAATACATGGTTGCGATGCATGAATAATGTATATCAGATGGATATTAGATGGTGGGACAATTTTAGAAATTGTTGTAATAAATTTGATTTATTAATTGGACATGCGTGTCCAGCCTTATTACCTTCTTACTCTCTGTATTCTCTTCTCACCTATTCCCCTCAATGTAAATGAGGTTTCTTTAGAAGTGTAGTGTAACGGGTAGAAGCAAATACTTGTGCTAGCGAGAGAAAGGAAAGTGAGAGATTTGATCTAGGATCAATGTGTAAAGTATCCATCCGCATATCATTATTATTTATTTATACGCGCTTTATTATGTGTTTAGAATGCATGTTTAAGGGTATATGCTGATGAGACCTTAACAAAGATAATAAATTAGTTGCCAATTTGCACGCGAAAAACCCTCACAAAATATTAAGCGTTTTTCCTTCCATTGAGTGATTCTTACTTAAGATCCAAGACTGGCATTGGCTTGATGTCCAAAGTCAAGGCATTTGTCCGTCGAGGATGTGTTTGAATCACGAGAGCTTTGTTCCATATCGGTGTCTTGTTCAAGTTGTGGTTTGTTGGCCAAAGTCAAGACCACTTTTTGTCCATCGACATTGATTACGAAGCTTTCCATAGTCAATGGGTCACGCTTAACTGGGATCACTAAGTTTGTTGTGCCAAAGCCAAGGCTTAGTTGATTCAGAGGAAAAAAGTTAGGCAATATATTGGATATATTGGCATATATAGGATATATGTTTCGGACTTGGATGTCCCCCTACTGGATCTAGGAATTGGATTGGATCCAATTGATATTAGAGATCTACCTAGTTAATTATCATACAATTTGTTGGCCAAAGTCAAGATTGTGTGAAATTTAACGGGATCCTAGCCCGCTAGGAAACACGGTTTCCCGAGTACTCGACAGAGGGTTAGAGGCTCGCCGAAAAATAGTGGGAGGCAAGAATTAAATTTGCAAATTCGTTTAATAACTTGCCATACGCGCTCAAATCAAATATCATTTCGTCAAATCAATTAAATGTTAGTTGGACTAATATTTAAACGTTGTTTTAATAAACAGTTGACTGTATTTAAACAAATTAATTATAGTTGATTAAAATAGTTGGACTATAATAATCATTATAATAAATAGTACCTAAATCGTTGATTAAATAGTTGGACTATTAGAATCACGATAAAATTGAAAGATTGACATCTAAAACATAATCCTAGGGAAAATGTATTTAAATGGTTTAATTTTTCAAATTGGGAATAAAGTTTCAGGATGGTCCTGGAAAATAATAATTTACTTTATTTGATAAAATAACATATTATGTCTAAGCCCGGAGTTAAGCAAATAGTAGAGCATAATCTTTGGAAGATTTATGTAATGATAACTTTAGTGCTTAATCCATTTAGCTTGTCGCAGTAGACTCCTTAATTTCTTAATCAGAACTAAGGATTAGATCCTTAAAGTATGATACTGAAATTGAAGGATCTTCATAAATCTATACTTAGATTTTAGAAGTACTAAAATTGCAATAATAACTCTTGGAGAGTTAATGGCTATTCTCAAGAGACAAAGTCAAAGTTTGCAATATGGCAAGTAGCGCAAATCGCATCTTACTTCTATATTCTAGTCAGCCAAGGCTAGGCCAAAAGCTTCTGGAGTGTAGAAAAGGGCAAAGGCAAAATCATTATAATCTTCTGGGAAGATAAATGACATATCTCAAAATGTCTGCCTAAATTGTGGCAAACGGGATCGCGGAAGCGTGACTGCCGTTTGGACAAAGCAGACATGAAGGAATTGAAGACGGGGCAAGGCTCTGACTTCAAATATGTTTGTCATAATTATGTTCACTACTAGTATTAAAATTGGATTTAAATACTTAGTGTGATACATAAATATGTACTAATGTTCAGAATCTGCTATATGCAGGATGCTGACTTCAGATCGAGATTTATCTGTGAATCGGAAACGGAACGAAAGTCGCTGTTTTAACCGTAAATACCTAAGTTTAGGAACTACCCTACGGGTGTGTACTTAAATTAGGAAACTGTTAAAATGTAACTAGTTTGACTAGAAACATTATCTCTATATCAGAGTTTAACCCGCTGCGGGTGAACCTTTATATTCTAGAACACTAAAGTGTTTTATTATATAAAGAAGATATTGAGATAATCACATTAGATGTGAATAACAGAATTTATATTTTGAATATAAATAAATCTCAAATATATAACATGACAAACAAATAGCTCAAACTGATTTGATCAGAAGAAACTAATTTGTGGCATTGTTGTCTGGGACACAATTAAACAAGAATCGTATATCCACATTTTCGAAGAGTGTGTACTCGTACTGATTTGATTCTACTCAAATAAAGTCTACGAATCTAGTTTATTGGGCAAAGTGCCTAAAACACTATTTACTTGGTAAAAGTGCAAATGCCACCGATCTGTTAGCCCTAATTCATAGTGAAGTAAGTGGGCCCATGTCTAGCTAGGCTAGATGTGGATATGAATATTTCGTGACCTTTACGGATGTGGCATCGCGTTATGGTTATGTGTCTCTTTTAAAACACAAATCAGAAACTTTTACAGTTTCGACACGAAATAGACAAACAGATCGGCTAAAGTATTAAACTGTCACGGTAAGACCGTAATGGAAAATACTTAAGCAATAAGTTTCTAATATACTTGAAAGAGTATAGTATTCTTTCAATAAGGACTCCTCCCGGAACACGTCAATTGACGGTATGTCCGAACAGAGAGTAACCGAATTTTGTTGGACATGATAAGGTTAATCATGAGTTGCTCTGAGCTACCATTTCCTTCAACGGATACGCATTTACAGTGCATAACCTATTTTGAATAAGGTTCCATAAAAGTCTGTCTGACAGATTTCATATTAGATATGAACAGGAAAGAAATCGGGTTTCTCATTCTTGAAAATTTGGGAATGATGGGCATATGTTTGGATGATACCAAACTAAAACCCAAATCGGATAAGTGCCGAATTGTAGGTTATCCAAGGGAAACCATAAGTATAGTACTTATACAACTCACAAGAGAACAATTTTAATTGTTGCTCGCCATGCGGTTTTCCTAAGAGGAATACCGATATGCAGTGGTAAGTGGAAGGATAGTAAAACTCGATGAAAATCAGAGTAATACTGTTCCAGGCACCCATTCCTTAATCGGAGTAATACCGAAAGTCATTGTGCCTATTGGTACTATATAAGTCTTCAAGGAAGACATACATGGATGGCAACATACCAACATACAAAGATAGGCTTTTAGCGGAAATGTATCGTTATCAACATTGTGTTGATTACGATTCAACCCTTTTACTTGTTGCCACAGTAAATCCATTTGGATAATGCTTGCTAATGCTGCATGTTTCATTTATGAAATATGTCAGCTTAACGGGAAAATCACTTTCCTGAAAAGGAAACCTTTTGGAGGATGTTTACAATATCCTGTCGGTTTTATCGTACCAAAACTAGCAAACAAGGTTTGCAGGTTATTCGATCCATGTTTGGATTGAAGCAAGCATTAAGTTCTTAGAATTATCGTTTTGATGTAATCATAATAAGTTTATGGTTTAATTCAAAACGAAATGATTCTTGTGTATATAAGGAGGTTAGTGGGAGCGCACTGACAATAAATGTCCTATAAATAATGATAATATATGTCATTTCTTGGAAATGATATTTCCATAAAATAATCGGTGAAAGATTGGCTTTCATGAAAACTCTCCGAGAAATCCTACATTGAAAAATGTACGCGACATGGTGTCTCATACGCTTTGAGCATATGGATTCACAAACAGGCCAATCCAAGTGATAGTCACTGGATTGATATTAAGAACATCCATTAGTTTCTTAGAGAACTAAGGATGCTTCTTATACTATGGAGATGAAGAACTTGAAGTGATTGGGATCAGTACTGCAAGTTTCCTAAACCGATAAATCGACTATAAGTCGTAACAAACGGTACTATAAAGTTTGAATAACGGTACAATGAGCTGGAAATCTTCCAAGCAAGATACTGTTACCGAATAAACAACAAATGCGGGTTATTGCTGCAGCTGAGGCAGCAATAGAAGCCTTCTGGGTCAATACTAAATCTAATTAGATTAGATATAGTTCTATTAGCAGCTGAGCTATGCTACAGCGCAGGCTAAAGAATTAATGGTCTCATCAATGATCCAGATACATACTTCGATATTCATCTGATTCGTTCGTATCATACATCGTGGCGATGTGATGATCAAATAAATCGCATTAGATGATAATCATACAAATCCACTGACAAAAACCTTTTCTCATCAGTTTGAGCCAACCATACATAGTTCGGGTGTCAGACACTCGAGTGACATACGCAATACTACGTATACTGCGCCTGATATAGATCCTTATATTCCTGTAAGGATATTTCTGGAGAATTGGGTAGGCATGGCGCTTTGCTAGAAGCCAACCTTGTCATGTAAATCGGTACAAACGTAGTACTAGGTACTTACGTGTTCGGATAGTCCGACGACCGAATTTACTGCCAACATATCCGCGGATCTCATGGGTCGCTTCCCGAAGATTCACCGATGACGTATGACTCACACTTTTAATTAATCTGGGATTAATTAGATCAGAGAGAAAATTAATCTGGGATTAATTGCGGAGATATTTTATCTGGGATAAAATATCAATTAAAGAGAGATAACGATTAATTTGGAATTAATCGATAAATTAATATATTTGATATATTAAACGAAATTGGATTTCGACGCGGAATTGAAATTAGATTTTAATTCGGGCGAACGAGTTAATTTAGAATTAATTCGTTAGCGACGTGAATAGTAATTATGCTAGGAATGATTATTTAATTAAATTAGATTTAATTACGACGCAACGGAAAATTCGTTAATTTGGAATTAGCGAACCCCGAGCTCGGGATTATTTGCGAGCAGATTCGTATTTCGAATTAGAGTGCGACACGCAATTCAAATCAAGCGTCAAATCGCTAGTCGCATTTAGCGTCACATCATTCGTCAATCAAGTGATGGATGTCTTTCAATTTGAGTGATTGACACCAGTCACTATTCATTGATTGATGTGAATGATGGAAGTGGTTGGCATAAATCATTTGACTTTTTGAAATCAAAAAAATGGTAAATTAATTTTGGAAATTGATTAAGTGTATTAGATACACTTTTAAACCAACACCCACACAACTCTCTCTTCCTAACTTCTCCCTCTTTCACGCCCATGAAGGGCCATTTTTCTTCTGGTTGGCAGCCCACATCTGAGAGCCAAGGAGGAGATAGGGAAGCAAAGTGTGATGATTTTGTGGTAAAATCATCAAGAGCTAGCACTCCGAGAGACATGCGAAGGTGATAGGGAAGTCCACCCATGAGCTTGGAATCGTTTGACGAAGCTTGGAGCTTGATGGAGCTCAACCAATGGCTGATTCTTGGAGGAACCAGCAGCTCACTGCCGTGAGTAGTACAGAGGAGAGAAATCAATTTTTTTTGTTGCCGTCTCGCTCAATCAATCGATGTGAGTATTCCGCAACTCCCTCGTTGTATTCTCACTTATTTCTTGTTTGATAATCGATCTTCGGGACTTAGAGATCTCCAACATAAACGAAATTAGATTTCGACGCGGAATTAAAATTGGATTTTAATTTAGGCAAACGAATTAATTTAGAATTAATTCGTGAGCGAAGTGAATAGTAAATTTGATTTAATTACGTCGCAACTGAAAATTCATTAATTCAGAATTAACGAAACCGAGCCCGGGATGTGTTTGCGAGGCCACTCCGATTTTGAATCAAGTGCGGCCACAAGTCACATCACTCGTCACATCACATGTCACTTTAGTGATGTATGTCCATTCAACTTTTTGGTGAGTGACAACTAGTCACTATTCATGATGTTGGTTGTTGAGAGCATTTAATGCCATTTTGGCTCCAAAATTAGTTTTGAATTTTTGAAAGGCATATACCAAATTTTGGTAACACTTTTGAGTTGGTTAGTTTTTAGAAAACAAAATCAAAACAAAAGAAAACACACACTCTCTCTCCTTTAGCTCACAAAAACCGTGAGCTTCCCTTGGTGGATAGAGAAGTTTGAAGCAAATTTTTCTTAAGCTAGCACTTGAAGAATCATCACTAGGTGATAGGGAAACTAATCTAAGAGCTTGGAATCCTTACAAAGCTTGGAGCTTGTTCATCATCAACAAAGAACCTCCTTGGCCGAAGCTTCAAAGGATCAACAAGGGAGGAAATTTTGTCTTTAACACATCTCAAAATCCGTTCAATGTAAGTGTGTTTCTGCCTCACTTCTTTGAGTATTCATTCTTTTAATTGTTCAAATATGATCTTGGGACCACATTAGAAACCAACAATGGTATCTTTGAGCCTAATTTGAGCTTGAAAAATATTAGGGTTCTTATGCTAAAATTTGGGTAAAAATGATTTGAGCATGATTTGATAAAATTGATTGATTGAGTATGCTTGAATGATGATAACATAGTGTTGTGCATGATGAATTTCATGAAAAATGAATTAGATTAATTTTCCCCAAATAAATGGCTTGGCCGAATGCTTACTAAACCCTAAAGTCATGGTATTTTTTGTTCTTTTGATCATTGGATGAGTTTAAAGACTTGGGATAATGTTGATTTGTAATTCAATCGGATTGAAAACGAAATCGAAATAAAAATCCTAGAATGCCATGAGCTTTATAGCATGAAATGAGATGATTTTTTGAATCAATTATGTTGGACATGTGTTGATGATGAAAAGTATGATTAATGGATTATATTAGTATTTTGGAAATGTTAATTTAAAAGATTAATCATGGCTAAACACTTTGATTTATTAAATTATGAATTTTGGAAAATTAGAATTTAATAAATTGGGCTTGATTTTGAATTGGGCTTATAATTGTTGTATTTGGGCATAATGGGCTTGGTTGGGCCAAGTTGGTTTGGGCCAAATGGATTGGATCCAAATTGGGCCTAAACCATTCCATTAAGTCCAAATATAACAAATGGGCTTTAAAAGTTTAATTGGGCCTAATGGGCCGAAATTGGTTTCTTGGCAAATAAGGGTGATTCCTTGATTGGGCTTTGGTATTTGGGTTTGACCCATATTGACCAAAGTCCATGCCTTATGAAATCAATTGAAATCCCATTGGACTTTAATTAAACAACATTGGATGTTAATTGGGCTTTGAGACCCGTTTAGATTAGATTTGGAATCTAAGTCATTAAAGCGTATTAAAAAGTGTAGATATTTAATTTGGAATTAAATATATGAATTAGTATTGAATACGAATTAAATTAGATTTAAAGAGTAGTTCAATATAATTCAAGAATTTGTACTTCGAGTACTTATTCTCAAACGAGTTGGACTCGCGCAAATCAAATCGTTGTTTGAACATTGGATGATCACTTAATTCAAAGATTAATTAATTGGATTAGATTGATTGAATAACATGCTATGAATGAATACATGGAAGTGTTGAATGAATAACGTATATCAGATGGATATTAGAAGGGAAAGGGCAATTTTGGAAATTGTTGTAAATTTAGAATTTATTAAATTGGACCTGCGTGTCCAGCCTTATTCTCTTGATTCTTTGTATTCTCTTCTCACCTAATTCCCCTCAATGTTAATGAGGTTTCTATTATTGTATTATGTAATTGGGTATAAGTAAGAATAGTGCTAGCCGGGGAGAGGAAATAGAGTGATTCGTTCTAGGAACAATCTGTGAAATATCCATCCGCATATCGTTATTATTTTATTTCCGCGCCTTATTATGTTTTTAGAATGCATGATTAAGGGTGTATGATGAGACCTTAACAAAGATAATTAATTGGTTGCCAATTACGCGAAAAACCCTCAAATAATATTAAGCGTTTTCCTTCCATTGAGTGATTCTTACTCAAGATCCAAGATTGACACTGGTTTGTTGGCCAAAGTCAAGACCTTTGTCCATCGCAGATGTGTTTGAATCATGAAGGCTTTGTTCCATATCGGTGTCTTGTCCAAGTTGTGATTTGTTGGCCAAAGTCAAGATCACTTCTTGTCCATCGACATCGATTACGAAGCTTTCCAAAGTCAATGGGTTCCGCTTAACTGGAATCATTAAGCTTGTTGTGACAAAGCCAAGGCTTAGTTGATTCAGAGGAAAAAGGTTAGGAAAATATATTGGATATATTGGCATATATATTGTATATATGTTTCGGACTTGGAGGTCCACCTACCGGATCTAGGAATTGGATGAGATCCAATTGATCTTAGAGATCTACCTAGTTAAATATCATACAGCTTGTTGGCCAAAGTCAAGGTTGTGTGTTATTTAACGGGATCCTAGCCCACTAGGAAACTAGGTTTCCTGAGTACTCAACAGAGGGTTAGAGGCTCGCCGAAAAATAGTGGGAGGCTAGTATTGAATTTTCAATTTCGTTCAAATACTTAGCTTTACGCGTTTTCAAAATTATTTCGTCAATTATTTTATTAGTTGGACTAATACATTATTATTTTTTCTTGTAACAGTTAGACTGTACCCAAACATCGTTAATCGAATAGTTGGACTATTGCGGTTAAGATGAGGAAAGTTAAGCATTAGGGATATTGTCATGGCGACAACGTCTTTAATGGTAGAAACTTTCAAGACTGGGATATGAATCTCAGAATTGTTCTGGGATCCGAGAAGTTACTTTATACTTTAGAACGACCTCTTGGGCCTAAGCCCTAATCTGATTAGTTGCTTGAGCTAGAGCTTTGGAAGACTCATAGCGATGATAATGCAACTGCTCAATCGGTAATGCTTATCGCTATGACTCCGCAATTCCGTCGTCAAAACAAGGGGTTGGATCCCTACGAGATGATGGCGAAGTTGCACGATCTCCACCGTTCTAACCTTAGATCGCAAAGATACGAGTTGCAGAAGAAGCTCTTCCGTGCTCGAATGTCAGAGGGTACGTCTGTTGAGCATCATGTCTCAGAGATGATTGCTAACATTAAGCAGCTCGGACAGATGGGCATAGTCTTCGAGGCTGAGACTTCAGTAGATTTGATCCTACAGTCTCTCCCCGACACTTGGAGTGGGTTCATCATGAACTACAACATGTTGAACCAAGACCAGACTCTTGGAGAGTTGATGTCTACTCTGCGTGAGGCAGAAAATGAGCTCCTTAAGGGCAAGAAGCGCGAGGCGCACTATGCTTCAACATCTCAAACTCCAAGGGCTTGTCCCAAGGCGACTGGAGGTGTTAAGAAGAATAAGCATAAGAAGAATGGCAAGGCCAAATCGTCAAAGGGTTCTAGGAAACCCAAGGACAAATCCCAAAATGTATGCTTGCAGTGCGGCAAGCGGGGTCACTGGAAGCGTGACTGCCGCGAGTACAAGGCACACATGAAGGAAATAAAAGCGGGCAAGGCACCGGCTGTTGGTTTCTAATTAGGTCCCAAGATCATGAAATCAAGCAAGAAAAACGCATGAATACATCAAATGAGAATGGCGGAAACATATACTCACAATGATTGGTTTGGATGCTTCAAAGAACACAAGCTTTTTCTTCCTCCAAGATGGTTCGGCAATGGCTTCCAATGGCAGTGGACTGCTCGGTTTTGGCCCTCTTTGTGTCTCCAAGATTCGGCCATGGGAGACCTCCATTGAAGCTCCAAGCCTCAAGCTTCAAAAGGGATTCCATGCTCATGAAAACACTTCCCTATCACCTTTGTAATAACCCATTTGTGTACTAGCACTTTGTCTTCCACTTTGCTTCTCACTGATTCGGTCAAACCAGAAATTTTTGGAGAAGAAATCGGTTCCAAACCGTGAGAGGGAGAAGAGAAAAAGAGAGGGAAAAATGGTTTCTTTAGAAACCGTATATTGATCGAGAGAGAGAGAAAAAAAAAGCTTTAATATATATATATTTATTATATTTACCAAGTAAATTAAATAAACATATATACTACTTTAATTCAAAAGTCAAAAAGTAAAAAGCAATAAAGCTTTCCATCATTTCACATCACTATTCACATAACATCTATTCACTTTAATAAAGTGACAACATGTCATGTCACATCACTCAAAGTGACAAGTGATTTGACAATTGATGCGACTAGCGATTTGACGCTTGATGTGACTTGCGTGCCGCGCTCGAATTTGAAATGTGAATGCGCTCGCAATCACTTTCGGGCTCGGGTTCGCTAATTCCAAATTAAAGAATTTTCCGTCGCGTCGTAATTAAATGATTACGCCTAGTGAAATCACTATTCACATCACTGACGAATTAATTCTAAATTAATTCGTTTGCCCGAATTAAAATCCAATTTCAATTCCGCGTCGAAATCTAATTTCGCATAATATATCGAATATATTATTTTATCGATTAATTCCAAATTAATCGTTCTCTCTCTTTAATTAATATTTTATTCCAGATATAATATCTCCGTAATTAATCCCAGATTAATTTTCTCTCTCTTCTAATTAATCCTAGATTAATTATAGTGCGAGTCATACATCATCGGTGAATCTTCAGGAAGCGACCCATGAGATCCCCGGATATGTTGGCAGTAAATACGGTCGTCGGACTATCCGAACACGTAAGTACCTCGTACTACGTTTGTACCGATTTACAAGACAAGGTTGGCTTCTAGCAAAGCGCCATGCCTACCCAATTCTCCAGAAATATCCTTATAGGAATATGTGATCTATATCAAGCATAGTATACCGTAGTATTGCGTATTTCTATCCAGTATCGGATGTTCACGTGCTAGGCCTGGGGCTGGAATTGTGTCTGGCCCATACGAAGCACATATCGGATGTCTGGCAACTAGTCTCTATAATCGGATATACATGACCTTGTCATAATATCCCGATAGCTCGAGCATTTAAGAGAACGAGTTCTGTATCCTACGTGACCATCATCTCCATATGACTGGAGTGACACTTCCGTCTAGACATCACACCCAACACACTACGATTCCCAATATACCCAGTATCGGCGTACACAGAACCTGTTAAAGCCCTGGACGACCTCAACTAAAGTATATTGATTGTCGTAAGCATTAGCGGTGCAAGTCTCAGGTTAAGACCAAATACACCTACCCTGATATCGGACTCCCATAGACACACAGTCATACTACCAATGGGATTCCGAGGGGGTCTATCCAGAGCGAAGCTGTTTCCCATACCATCAGTAAAACACAACCTCCTATTACACTTGCATGAGTATCCTATACCCAAATATATGAGAACTATGCCGTTGTGACCTCACAAACGCGCACAAGTGTAATACTAGTCTTTTACGTATTTATCGATGTCCAATCTCGACAATACTCTGACTAGGGACATTTAATGATTTATCCTACGTGGACTGATACTGTCTCATATCATTCTCCGTCCAGGAACAAATCATAGGGACCTCTCATCATTTATATATCTAGGTGATCTAATCACAAATGATAAGAGTGCAATCTCCTTTGTCACATAGTTAATTTGTACAACAACACAATGATCTGTACAAATAGTGACGCTATGGGTCATAATTGTCCAACACCGGCTTCAGGTATGTTTGTTATAGAAATAAACATGTCTACTTCTAGTTTTAAAAATTGGATTTTTGATTCTGGTTGTGGTACTCACATATGTACTGATGTGCAGGATCTGCGGATTAGCAGGAGACTGGCCTCAGGAGAGATTGACCTCCGTGTTGGAAATGGGACTCGAGTTACCGTTTTGGCCGTGGGCACTTATGTTTTGGAACTGCCCTCGGGGCATGTACTGAACTTATAAACTGTTATTTTGTACCTAGTTTGATTAAGAATATAATTTCTGTATCTATGTTAACCCAATGTGGGTATACTTTTGTATTTAGAAACACCGGGTGTTTTATGTATAAAAATGATATGGAAATTTGCACAGCTGATGCCAATAATGGTCTTTATATTTTGAATATAAATCAATCTCAAACATATAATGTAACAAACAAAAGGCTTAAAGTAAGTAACAAAGATGAAACTTATATGTGGCATTGTCGTCTGGGACACATAAACAAGACACGTATATCCACACTTTCGAAGAGTGGGTACTTGGACGGATTTGATCCAAATTTATATGACGTATGTGAATCTTGTTTATTGGGCAAGATGCCTAAACCACCTTTTAGCGGTAAAGGTGTACGCGCCACTGAACTGTTAGCCCTCGTTCACAGTGACGTTTGTGGGCCCATGTCTAGCCAGGCTAGAGGTGGATATGAATACTTCGTAACCTTTACGGATGATGCATCACGTTTTGGTTATGTGTATCTTATGAGACACAAATCAGAAACTTTTGAGAAATTCAAAGAGTTTCGACACGAAGTAGAAAAACAGACCGGCAAAAGTATTAAGACATTACGGTAGGACCGTGGTGGAGAATACTTGAGCAATGAGTTTCTTGATTACTTGAAAGAATATGGTATTCTTTCACAGTGGACTCCTCCCGGAACACCGCAATTAAACGGTGTGTCCGAACGGAGAAACCGAACTTTGTTAGACATGGTGAGGTCTATGATGAGTCGCACAGAGCTACTTATTTCCTTCTGGGGATATACATTGAACAGTGCAATACTTATTTTGAATAAGGTTCCGTCAAAGTCTGTTCAACAGACTCCATATGAAATATGGACAGGAAAGAAACCGGGTTTCTCATTCCTGAAGATTTGTGGTTGGTGGACATACGTCAAACGTTTGGAAGATACCAAACTAGAACCCAAATCGGATAAATGCCTATTTGTAGGATATCATAGGGAAACCAAAGGATATTAATTCTATCACCCACAAGAGAACAAAGTATTTGTTGCTCTACATGCGGTTTTCCTTGAGAATGAATTCCTAAATGTAGTGATAAGTGGGAGGAAAGTAGAACACGATGAAAATTTGAGTGATACTGTTCCTGGCACAGAATCCTTAACAAAACATGAACAGTCCATCAGGGATGAGACTATACCACAATCTTCGAATACACAAGGACCGCGTAGGTCGGAGAGAGTCAGAAAACAACCTGAGAGGTATGGGTTTCTGATCTCACCTCATGTGGATATTAATCTTATTGAGGAAGACGAACCGGCTACGTATGAGGAAACGATACAAGGTATTGACTCTGGTTTCTGGCAAGATGCCATGAATTCCGAAATGGATTCCATGTACACCAACCAAGTTTGGACACTGGTTGATGCACCAGAAGGCGTAAAGCCTATTGGTTGCAAATGGGTTTTCAATAAGAAGACTCACATGGATGGCAACGTACAAACGTACAAAGCTAGGCTTGTAGCGAAGGGGTATCGTCAACGACATGGTGTCGATTACGACGAAACTTTTTCACTCGTTTCCATGATTAAATCAATTCCCATAATGCTTGCTATTGCTGCATATTTCGATTACGAGATATGGCAGATGGACGTCAAAACCGATTTCCTTAACGGAAACATTTTGGAGGATGTTTATATGCAACAACCTGACGGTTTTATCGTACCAAGACTTGCAAACAAGGTTTGTAAGTTAAATCGATCCATTTATGGATTAAAGCAAGCATCGCGTTCTTGGAACCAACGTTTTGATGAGATCATAAAAGAATATGATTTCGTTCAAAATGAACATGATCTTTGTGTATATAAGAAGGTTAGTGGGAGCGAACTGACATTCATTGTCCTTTACGTTGACGATGTATTGCTTATTGGCAATGACATTCCCATGTTAACATCGGTGAAAGCTTGGCTTTCATTAAAATTCTCCATGAAGGATCTGGGAGAAGCAGCCTTTATTCTAGGAATAAAGATCTACCGGGATAGATCTAGAAAGCTGCTTGGACTCTCCCAGAGTACATATGTTGACAAAGTGTTGAAGAGATTCAACATGGATCAGTCCAAGAGGGAACTGTTGCCAGTGTCACATGGCGTCACTCTATCTAAGGACATGTGTCCTAAAACTCAAGATAAGAGAGACAACATGAGTCGGATACCGTTCGCCTCGGCAGTCGGATCGATCATGTATGCCATGATATGTACGCGACCTGATGTCTTGTATGCTTTGAGTATGTGTAGTCGCTATCAGGCCGATCCAGGTGAAGGTCACTGGATGGCGGTTAAGAATATCCTTAAGTATCTTAGACAAACTAAGTATGCTTTCTTAATCTATGGAGATGGAGAACTTGAGGTAACTGGGTATACTGATGCAAGTTTCCAAACCGATAAAGACGACTACAAGTCCCAATCCGGGTACATATTTTGTTTGAATAACAGAGCAGTAAGCTGGAAATCTTCCAAGCAAGAGATTGTTGCCGATTCAACAACAGAAGCGGAGTATATTGCTACAGCTGAAGCAGCAAAAGAGGCAGTTTGGATCCGTAAATTCCTAATTGGATTAGGAGTAGTTCTGTTAGCAGCTGAGCCCGTTCCATTGTATTGTGACAATAATGGGGCTATAGCGCAGGCTAAGGAACCACGATCTCATCAACGATCTAAGCACGTTCTTCGACGTTTCCATCTAATTCATTAGATCATACATCGTGGCGATGTGAAGATCGAGAAGGTCGCATCAGAGGACAACATTGCAGATCCGCTGACGAAAGCTATTCCTCAGCAAAAGCTTAAGCGACATGTACATAGTTCAGGTATTAGATGCTTGAGTGACTGGCTATAGGCCAAATGGGAAATTGTTAGACAATTATGACCCATAGCGTCACTATTTGTAAAAGAAATTGTGGTTTTTGTACAAATTAATTATGTAGCAATGAAATTGCATTTTATCATTTTGTAATTTGATTACTTAATATATATAAATGATAAAAGTCCATATGATTAGTTCCGGATTATAAGATATGAGACAGTATCAATCCATAAAGGTTTAATCATTAAATATCCCTAGTCGTAGTATTATCGAGACTGGACATCGATAATGCGGAATAGACTAGTATCGTACTTGTGCGTGTTATGGAAGCGTAACAACATAGTTCTTATATATTTAAGTATTGGATACTTATGCAAGTGTGATAGGAGGTTGTGTTTACCGATGGTACGGAAACAGCTTCACTCTGGATAGACCCCGCGGAATCCTATTGGTAGTATGACTATGTGTCTATGGGAATCCGCATCAGGGTAGGTGTATTTGGTCTTAACCTGAGACTTACATCGCTAGTACTTGCGACAATCAATACGTTTTGGTTTTGGTCGTCCACGACTTTAACAGGTTCTGTGTACGCTTCTTCTGGGTTTATTGAGAATCGTAATGTATTGGGTGTGATGTCAAGACAGAAGTATCACTTCAGTCATATAGAGATGATGATCCGCATGGATACAAAACTGGTTCTCTATTGTGATAATATGACTTGGTCATGATTATCCGATTAAAGAGACTAGTTGCTTGTAATCTGATATATGCTTCGTACGGGGCAAACACTATTCCAACCTCAGGCCTTGCATGTGACATCCGATACTGGATCGCTATACGCAATACTACGTATACTACGCCTGACAAAGATCGTATATTCCATTAAGAATATTTCTGGAGAATTGGCTAGGCACGGTGCTTTGCTAGAAGCCAACCATGTCTCGTAAATCGATAAAAACGTAGTATGAGGTACGTACGTGTTCGGATAGTCCGACGACCGGATTTACTGCCAATATATCCAGGGATCTCTTGGGTCGCTTCCCGAAGATTCACCGATGACGTATGATTCGAACATAATTAATCTTGGATTAATTACGCAGATATTTTATCTTGGATAAAATACTATTTGAAGAGAGAGAACGATTAATTCAGAATTAATCGATAAAATAATATATTCGATATATTAAACGAAATTAGATTTCGACGCGGAATTAAAATTGGATTTTAATTCGGGCAAACGAATTAATTTAGAATTAATTCGCAAGCGAAGTGAATAGTAAATTTGATTTAATTACGTCGCAACGGAAAATTCATTAATTCAGAATTAACGAAACCGAGCCCGTGATGTGTTTGCGAGGCCATTCCGATTTTGAATCAAGTGCGGCCACAAGTCACATCACTCGTCACATCGCTCGTCACATCACATGTCACTTTAGTGATGGATGTCCATTCACCTTTTTGGTGAGTGACAACTAGTCACTATTCATGATGTTGGTTGTTGAGAGCCTTTAATGCCATTTTGGCTCCAAAATTTGTTTTAAATTTTTGAAAGGCATATACCAAATTTTGGTAACACTTTTGAGTTGGTTGGTTTTTAGAAAACAAAATCAAAACAAAAGAAAACACTCTCTCTCTTTCCTTTAGCTCACAAAAACCGTGAGCTTCCCTTGGTGGATAGAAAAGTTTGAAGCAAATTTTTCTTAAGCTAGCACTTGAAGAATCATCACTAGGTGATAGGGAAACTAATCTAAGAGCTTGAAATCCTTACAAAGCTTGGAGCTTGTTCATCATCAACAAAGAACCTCCTTGGCCGAAACTTCAAAGGATCAACAAGGGAGGAAATTTTGTCTTCAACACATCTCAAAATCCGTTCAATGTAAGTGTGTTTCCGCCTCACTTCTTTGAGTATTCATTCTTTTCATTGTTCAAATATGATATTGGGACCACATTAGAAACCAACAATATGTTGGCATAATTAATATTTGATAATTATGAAATAAATTGATTGAGAAATAATTATAATTTATATTTATAAAAGGTAAAAATTATTTTATATTTGAAATATCAAGAGTGGATCCCATAACCACACTATTTTATTTTATTACTTTTTATTTTATTAGTTGAATTATTATTTATCTTATTAAATTTATTCTTTGTGGATCGATCCCAGACTTACCGGGTTATTTTATTACTTCGACACTCTTATACTTGGAAGTAAAGAATCACTTTTGAGTGTGTCAAGTTTTTGACGCCGTTGTCAGGGAAAAAAATTTAATAGATTGAGTAATAATTTAATATTATTGTATTTTTCACTTTTGTGTTGTTTTATGTGTTTTAAAAAAACTGTTTTATTTTATTGTTTTGTGTATTTTTAAAAAAAACAAAAAAAAAACCATCACTTGCTAATTATAGTTTCAGGAATCTGACTTTAAAAGACACTGTTTGCCAATTTATAAGAAAATTGGATATGAAGCATATCCTCGACCCATTGAGGGCGTTCAAGCCATTACTGGACGTAAAATCAGAGAAAGATGTGAGCCACAATCAAAACTTCATTTCAATTTATTATTTTAAGTTTATTGTTTTAAGTTATGACATTTTTTTAGTAGTGGTGGTGTATATTCAATTGTCAATACCACACTAATCAGATGATGTCTTCTAAACTCTACTTCTTCTTATTCTGACATTGGAGAACATGTCTCAATTTGATTGGGGGGAATAGTTGACAACATTTTTTTTATTTTTTTTTTTTTTAAAAAATATTTTGTTTTGTGTGTAAAAAATAAAAAAATATTTTCATTTTTAATGTAATTCGTAACAAGTTATTTTTCTTTATTTCCTTTTGAATAATTTAAATTTGTGAATTCTCCATAATATTGATTAAATTTGATATTCGTATGCTCATTTGACAGGTATTATCAACATACACGGTAACATATGAACATGGATTTTAAGTGAAAATTTTATAATATTCAGTTCTCTAGTTTGTTGGAGGTAGCATATAAAGGTAGTGGAATTTGTGTTTTTATTCAAAAATAAAAATAAAAATAATCATGATTTTACTTAGTAACCGGACATCTTACCTCAGCAAGCAATGATTGTTCGCGTAAAACTGTAGAACTTGAGTTTGTAAAAAAAAGTGTGAATAAGTTCGATTTTGTAGGCTCTCTAACTCGAGCAATTAAGTCTGTATAGGTGTTTTAACACTTAGTGCCCAAAGACCATATGGTTTGGGAGTCGCTGGCCCAAAGCTCGTTACATGGGTTAAAGAGAAAGTTTAAGGAAATCAGACATTTCTTATTTTTAACATCTGAGATCCGAGCAATTAAGTCCGTAGATGTGTCTTAACACCTAGTGTCATAAAGCCAACTGGTTTGTGGGTCACTGGTCCAAAGCTCGCTATAAGGATTGAAGATGTATTATTACAAAAGAAACTAGTTTTTTATTTATAAATAAACATCTATTGCCAAAAAGGTTGAACTATAAGATAATTTTAGGATAAAAATATTACTCTCTTTTCAACAAGACATGTGAATATTGTGGGCACAATGAATCGATTGATACCTTATTATATGTGTGTATGGAGAAGGGTAAGAAGTACATGAGAATTTACTTATTTGATAATTTAGAAAGAAAGAAAACAATTACTGACTTGGATAATTTTTTTTTTTAAGTTTTCGCTTAAATTACTAGGAACTAGTAATAAGCTGGTGGGTGGGTGTGATGAACACTAAAAAGTGTACATTTATTAAAAAGAAAATTAATCATTTTACACTTATATTTTCATTAATTCTCTTAATTTAGCATATTTGTGAAATAATAATTAAATTTATGTGTTGTACAATTTTAATATGATTTTTATTTATTGTGTAGGCAAAATATTGTTTTGTAAGCTGATGAGTGGTAATTATATCACTATTTCCCACTCATTTAACATAATATTTTGTATAATTTCTCGAGTTTTATGAACGTTTTGATGTGTTTTTGGTGGAGTGTTTTTTGGAGTATCTTGTGGCAAGTTTGGTGGAGTGTTTGGTGGAGGATTTTGTGGAGTGTTTGGTGGAGTGTTTGGTGGAGCAATTGGTGGAGCAATTGGTGGAGAAATTGGTGGAAGCCTTTAGATTTTCCTATAAATACCAAGTTATTTCATTTGTAATTCTCATGCTTTCCTTAGGTTTTTGTAAGGAATTTAAGGATTGCATCTTGTTTGTATTTATTTTCAGTATTTAATTTATGCATTTTTATTTTCAGTATTAGTAGTAGTTTATTTTCTTTTATGTTTTGTAGTTAATTTTCCGCTGGGGGAAGGGTGAAGCTTTTATTATTTTAGTTTAGATTAATCTCCCTTAATTATAATATGGAAATTATAATTTAACATAAAAGGTTATACCGCCTTAATGGCTGGTTTTATTTATTTGACATAATGTGACACCGCCTATATGGCCAGTCTTTATGCGACAGATGATTACAGCCTATATGGCTGGTTTATGGACAAAAAATGATACCGCCTTTATGGTCGGTCGGACTTAATTAAAATCTGACTTAATGAGGATACCGCCTATATGGCTGGTTGGTAATATCACTGATAAATTCTATATTATAATAAGAGAAATTTCTAAATTATAAATAGTAAAGGTGGATCCCAACCCCCAGTATTTTATTTTTATTATAGGGAAGTGATGAAACACAATATCCACACACTTAATAATTGATTTTCTTTTTATAGGCAATTCTTTAGTTTGTTTATTGAGTCTTAAGCTTAATGCTTCTTGTTAATTGGTCATTAATAAGATTGATTTTGTAAACTTAAAATGAACTTGACGAAGGGATTTTAGGTTTCAGCCTTAGATTCAATAGCCCACGATCTTCCTTGAGGATAGATAACCCTTTAATAGATTTCCTTACAGGATAGACATATACCTGTCGGGCGGGGGTAGCCACTTTTGGAACTTGAACTTAATGAATTCAGGTAACTTGGTTAACATAGACATATGATTAATTGGGTTATTTGGGTATTTGCGTCTGACCATCGACAGAGGCTTTTGCATATCTTCGTGTTCCAGGTTAGCAAACTGACTTATTACATATATATAAGAGAATCAATTCATCTTTAGGATAATATTGTGTGGAATCACAACCCTAGATCTTTGTGCCTTTTATTTATTTTTCTTAGTATTTTCTTTTATTTCTTTTATTTAAGGAAATCCACATTCAACCAACCAAAAGCAATCATTCTCTTCTCCCTTAATTAGATACTTGTAAATAAATAGTATCAATAATTAATAACAACAGTATGAATTAAGTCCTTGTGAGATCGATATTTTTATACTACTTGAACGATACGTGCGCTTGCGTTATACGCGTGTGATTACGCACCGGTCAAGTTTTTGGCGCCGTTGCCGGGGACTTATTTTTCTTGAGTTATTAATTTTGAAGCTATCTGTTTTACTTGTATCTAATTTTCTTTTTATTTGTAATTTTTATTTCCTTATTTTATTTTTCAGGTTGTTGACATCGATCTTCGTTGGGAGATAGAAAGATTACGAGCTTTACTAGAAGAAGATACACCTCAAATCAAGGAGCAACAGTTCGGTTTTCTGAGGCCTGTTGTCCAGACCAACAATTATCACTGGATGCCAGAACCAAGCAATACTACATTTGCTCAACAGAACGCAATGGGAAGATATGTGATATGTGATGGTAACCACCCGAGCGATCAATGTATATATATTTCAGAGTGGCAGAATTATCGGAATCAATCAAGGTACGGAGAACCATCATATTTCAATGATCCTTATTCTCCGTCTTATCCACCATCTACCTACGATTTTCATCAAGAACCAGAACCATCAGAGGAAGATCAGATGGTTGACATGCTCAAAGATTGGTTCAAGAAACAAGACGAAAAGTTGGATACAATGCTTGAAACATTCTAGAATCAACTCGAAAGTATTCAGAGACAATCAGCATCCATTCAGAGACTGACAGATCAAACGAGACAATTAACAGAAAACCAGAGCTACATGACACCTTATTAGAGGAAAAGGCTGAGCAGTATCAGGAACCAGAGGTATCAGTTCAGGAGCCCAAACCAGCAAAGTCTATGTTTGATTTTTATTATTCTGACTCTGACGAGGATGAAGAAGCTGAGCTGTTTGTACCAACTGCACCAACAAGGGAGGATGAAACTTTCCATCTTCAAAATGAAGATCTTGGAGCTTCCATTGCACAAATGTTTGAAGAAGATTTATCTGAGCCAGTCCCATCAGAGGATGAAGACCTAAAATCTGACATTTCTTTACATCCTTAGGTTGACACTTATGAAGCATGCATTTCACAGATGATAGATGAAGAATTGAATGCGGAAATCCTAAAATACATCTGTGAAGAAATGGTGGAGCAAGATGCAAAACAAATGGTGGAGCAAGATGCAAAACAAATGGAAAAGCAAATGTCAGACCTTATTGATGATCCAATGCATTCAGGCGAAACATCACTGTTTTGGGGAGTACAAATCAAAGATATCGCCCAGAAGCTTGACAGAATGGAACTTCATTCAATCAAGCACCATACGAGACCTCCTGATTTTCTTCCTTTCTTTCTTTTCAGGAATCACTGGAGCGACAAAGTTTAAGAAGGTGGCACAAACATTGAATGAGACAAATTATTTTGCCACTTTACCGTTGGAAGATACCATTCAAAAGCAACGCTCATGGATTGTCTTAAATCGGACATCCAAAACGACGCTGATGAAACCTCATTGACAGAAGGTTTTCATTCACGTCTGGCTGAAGATGAAAATTTAGTGCTAGCAGGGAGGCAACCCAAGCAATTTATTATTAATTTGTTTTCATATTTTGTGTATACATGTTGTAGAGTTTTAATTTTGTGTGTTATTTTTCAGGGAAAAAAGCACAACGGAGCATTTAAGAAGGAATTGAAGGGGTTATTTAGGGGGTGAATCCGGTAACGCAGCGGAAGCGGTGAAAATCCGATTTTCAGATTTCAAAACTTTTTCTCGGATTAATTAAATAAACATATTTATTTAATAACCCAATAATCAAATAATGAAGTAAAATTTCAAATTAATCAAATTCAAGTGAAATTACCAAATTACCCTTATATGGTATTTTGTCCATTTTAGTCCGAAATTGATCCAATCAATTTTGAATGATTCTAAATCATTTCTAAGATGAACTTAGCATGTTCAAAACATCAAAACACCAAAAGACACAAAATCCCCTAATTTCCATATCTTGGCCGAGAGCCTCATTTGGGGGCATATTGACCATTTGGTCATTTCATGTCTCAAAACTCATCTAAATGAAATCCAATCAACATGAAACTTTGCATGCATCATATACACACCCTAATGTTACATATCTCAAAACCCCCAAATTCGAATTGGTTATAAACCCTAATTTCTCAATTTCAACAAATTGGACAAATTGGACTTAATACACCAAATCAATTACTTCAATCATCAATCTTACATCCAATTCAAGTCTCAACACAATGAAACAACTCAAGATCAAATCTAGGTCATTTAAGAGTGGGTCAACAACTCTAGAATAGCAACATGGTTTCATAAACCTTAAAAGATTACATATAACTACAATAGTCATATCCTTTCTTCATCATACATGCTTTACAATTTCACCAAAGTTTTCCATCAACAAAAACACAAAGAACAAAGAAAGAAACAACCTTAGGATATCAAATATGAAAGCCTAGATCCTAAGGAACAATTTCCCTACTAATAGTAAGTTGAAGAAAACTTACTAAAATCAAGCTTTCTTGGATTTTTCTTTCTTTCTCAAAGTTCTTTAAGCTTTCTTCAATGGAGTTTTTCTTTTTGTGAAATGTGTATTAGGTTAAGTGTTAAATGAAATGAAAATCAATTTATATGTGTAACAATTACACCTTGGCCGAAATTCATGGCCAAATTCAATAAATTGTAATTTCAATTTAATTTCAATTATCATAATGTCAACTTGCACAAATATCTTATAAACTACTTTATTAGATATTTATCTTGGTCAACAAATGCAACTAATGTCATTTACTTTAATTATCCTAACATAAGATATTTATATTTTAATTAATTTAATCATTTAACAATTAAATAATTAATTAATTAATCAAATACAAATATATTAAATATATGTGTAATATTTACATTAAATATTAAAAACATATATTCATTTAGGAAATAAGTCAAATAACTCATTTTGACTATTAATTAATGTGTATTTAAATTAATCAAGTATTAAATGTAAATACACAATAATTAAGTAAATGACTATCTAGTGTCTTTAGCATGTATCTTGCGTTTAACCATTAAACGACTTTATAAATAATCAATATTATTTATTTATGTTGCTCTAGTGCTCAACGAGTATGTTTCATTATTGAGACTCTCTAGGTTCAGGTATATCCGTCACGAAATCAAATTTCATGTCCATAATCTATCCACCCGTAGATTATGACGATCACGGATAATCTCGCTAAACCATACAGGTCGAGGTCATCGCAAATGTATAATTCCTCCGTCACAGGTATCCGGATAAATCCCAGAGATAAGATGTAAACGTCAAATCTCTATGGGGATTATCCAGTCGACTATTCTATTAGCAATCTCAAAAAGAATGTTTAGAACTAGCTTCTAAACTTACCACGGGCCCATGGTTTTATCTGATTGCTAATCATATGGACTACCTATGCTCTGGTACACAGAACTGACGGATCCTATCTTGATACACATAGGACACCCTGAGGATCTATCTACACCCAACGAACAGGCGGAGGTCTGATCTAAATAGATCGGTGACGTGACTGCCATCTAAGTGTAGAAGATGTCTCATGTGCCCACAATGGCATCTCAAGTCTAAGAATCACAAGTGCTACTCAACCCAAGAAGATTCTTATTGACGCTGGTGTTCCATCCATTAAGAATCTTTGGTGAGTCGTTCAGTGTTTATCCGCTATAAACACCTACACGTCTATACTAGTCTCCAAGACTTATGGTTCATTGAGAAACCATTGGATATATATTCCAGTATACGACATGTACCGGTCTCAACGGGTTTACTATACTGACCAAGTAGTGTAAACCTTGACCAGGAACTGTCTGAGAATGACAACGTCATGATACGACTCAATGTCCGTTGCGACGCTTTTGCAACTGTATCATGACTAATCATTCTAGGGTCATTACGTCTTTACCATACAAAAGAATAGATTATATTAAAGAAACTGCATATATTATTACTAATAATAATGTTTTACAGAAGTATTTAACAAAATACAACCGGGAATTGGCGCTCTGAGCACCAACCCCTACAAAATCTCCCACTTGCTCTAGTGCCAATATCGATTGTATCTAATACCCATCGACTCCACGTGTTTATCAAACAACTTCGGAGGTATGGCCTTCGTCAGCGGGTCTGCTACGTTGTCTTCACTCGGTACCTTGCACACGACAATATCCCCTCGCGACACGATCTCTCGAATGATGTGGTACTTGCGTTCCACATGCTTCGACTTCTGATGCGCCCTCGGTTCCTTTGCTTGCGCAATGGCTCCAGTATTATCACAGTATAACGGAATCGCATTCTCGATACTTGGGACAACTCCCAATTCTGTGATAAAGTTCTTTATCCACACAGCCTCTTTTGCGGCTTCAGAAGCTGCAATATATTCCGCCTCAGTGGTGGAATCAGCTGTAGATCCCTGTTTGGAACTCTTCCAACATACTGCACCTCCGTTAAGGGTAAAGACAAATCCAGATGTAGACTTTCTATCATCGGGATCCGATTGAAAATCGGAGTCTGTATACCCGTTAACCTGCAGTTCGTTTCCTCCATAAATATCAACTTTATCCTTAGTACCTTAAGATACTTTAGGATATGTTTAATGGCCATCCAATGGTCATTACCTGGATTGGACTGATATCGACTGGTTACGCTAACAGCGAAACTGATATCAGGCCTCGTACATAACATGGCATACATTATGCTACCCAAACACGAAGCATAAGGTTGGTTAGACATTCTAACCTTCTCATCTTCTGTTTGTGGACACATCTTCTTAGAAAGATGAATCCCATGTCTGAACGGTATGTTTGCTGTCTTACAGTTACCAAAGCTATACCGTTCCAAGATCTTATCTATGTACGTTGATTGGGATAACCCAATCAGCCTCCTTTGTCTATCTCGATAGAGTTTTATCCCTAAAACATAGGAAGCTTCTCCCAGGTCCTTCATGGAGAAATTCTTACAGAGATATGCTTTAACGCTTTGCAACATACCTAAATCATTCCCAATGATTAGGATGTCATCAACATACAGGACTAAAAATACGACCATGCTCCCACTGGCCTTCTGATACACACAGGATTCTTCCGAATTCTGAGAAAACCAGACGATCTGATAATCTCGTCAAATCGAAGATTCCAACTTCGTGAAGCTTGTTTAAGTCCATAAATGGACTTCTTAAGCTTACAAACCATACCCGAGGTTTGGCTGGATGTGAAACCTTCCGGCTGTTCCATATAGATTTCTTCATCAAGAAACCCATTTAGAAAAGCCGTTTTGACATCCATTTGCCAAATCTCGTAGTCATGATACGCAGCTATAGAAAGCAAAATCCGGATAGACTTAAGCATTGCTACCGGCGAAAAAGTTTCATCGTAGTCGACGCCAGGTCGCTGCGTGTAACCTTTTGCTACCAGTCGGGCCTTGTAAGTTTCAACCTTACCGTCAGGCCCGCGCTTCCTTTTGTAAACCCATTTACAACCGATAGGAACAATTCCTTCGGGAAGCGGAATCAAGTCCCAAACTTGATTTTCATGCATTGAATCTATCTCGGATTTCATGGCACTTTGCCATTTCACGGAGTCGATGTCCAACATCGATTCTCTATAGGTGAAAGGATCGGTCTCTTCAACTAAGAGAACATCCAGACTCTTTTCTTGTATCAAATACAAGCGTTCAGGAGGTCTAGATACCCTTTCCGACCTACGGAGTGTGTGTGTTGAAGGTCCTTCATCTACTTGAACTTCAGGTTCCTCCGTTGGTTCGTTGTTTTCAGGTTGGACTTCATCAAGTTCAACCCTTCTATGATCATTACCTTCTGACAAAAATTCTACTTCTAGAAATTTTGCGAAGCGAGCTACGAAGACATTTCGATGCTCGGTATCATAGAATAGAACAGATATCCCCTCGTGTTCGAGGGATATCCAACAAACCTAAACTTTTGCCCTCGAGGCGAAAGCTTACTTTGCTGAGTTACCCTGACATAGGCAGGACAACCCCAAACCTTAATATAATTAAGATTCGGTCTCCTACCGAACCATATCTCATACGGTGTCGTAGAAACAGCCTTTGAAGGAATCTTATTCAAAAGATGTGCGGCTGTTAAGAGACAGTAACCCCATAAGTAATAGGGCAAATCTGTGAAACTCAACATCGATCGGACCATATCCAATAAAGTCCGATTTCTCCTTTCAGATACACCATTGTGCTGTGGTGTACCTGGAGGAGTATATTGAGCGAGAATCCCATTCTCCTTCATATAATCCATGAACTCACCACTCATATATTCGCCGCCTCGATCTGATCGAAGGCATTTAATATATTTACCAGTCTGTTTTTCTACTTCATTTCGGAACTCTTTGAACTTTTCAAAGGTTTCCGATTTATGTCGCATCAAATACACATAACCGTACCGTGACAAATCATCGGTAAAGGTAACGAAGTACGAATAACCACTGTGAGCAGTTTGACTTAGTGGACCACATACATCAGAATGTACGAGTTCCAGTAAGTTTTAACGGCACGGTGTCCAACACCAGAAAATGGGGCCTTGGTCATTTTACCCTGAATACAGGATTCACAAGTTGGATAGGATTCAATGGTAAGATCTGGTATCAAACCATTCCTAACCACTGGGTAAGGCGTTTAACGCCAATGTGACCAAGTCTCATATGCCAAAGTTCAGTATTATTAATTTCAGGTAATCTACGTTTATTAACTCCAGTATTTAATATATCTTTTGAAGTTTGCAATGTATAATGACCATGCTGGTTTGGACAACAAAGGATCTGAATATTATTTCTATCATATAAATACAAAGAACTATTCTTAATATTCATACAAAATCCTTCTGTATCAAGTACAAAAAGTGATATAATATTAGCGACACATCCGGTACAAAATGACAGTCATGTAACAAAAGTGTCCCATTCGGCAATGAGATCTCGCATACTCCCACTGCAACTGCATCCAAAGAGTCTCCACTCCCGAACCGCAACTGCATCTCTCCTGGCTTCAGCCTCCTACTTTCCTTCAGCACCTGCAACGAATTGCAAATGTGAATGGGACAAGCAGAATCTAAAATCCAGCTGGATGTAACGGCTTCACAAGCCAAAGATAAATCAATAACTGGAAAAATAAAAGTACCTGATGTAGATGCTCTGTCTCTCCTGATCTGAGCAATGTAATCTGGACAGTTTCTCTTCCAGTGCCCGACCTTGCCGCAGTGGTGGCATTTGTCTTCAGAAGCCCTTTTGGGCTTGGCTATCTTCGCCTGCTGTGGAGGACCGAAGGCCTTCTTCTTCTTCCCTTTCTTCTTCTTTCCCTTGGACCATCCTTGGGAAGAAGCCGAAAGAGAAGTAGATCTAGGTGGGCGAGTCGGTACTCCCTTCTTCAGATCCTCTTCTGCCGTGAGCAACATCCTATGTAGCTCCTGGTAGGTGCAGACTGTCCCGTGCATGTTGAAGTACATCACAAACTGGCGGAATGAAGCTGGCAGAGAACCAAGAATGACACTCCTACCGAGAATGTCATTCAGGATGAGATTATGTTGCCTCAATTGATCGATCAAATCGATCATTTGAAGAACATGTGGGCTAACACTTTGCCCCTCATCCAGACGCGCATGGAACAGTTCCATGGCGACCTTGTGAACAATAACCTGTTCCTGGTTCTCGAACGATTGTCTTAATCGCGTATCATACTATAGGAATCTGATGTTCCATAGTATTGTGCTTGAGTTTCGGAGAGAGCGAACTAAGATGTATGATTTAACCCTTAAATCATCATTCTTCCAAGCTTCAAAAACTTGGCGTTCCTCCTCCGAAGCATCCTCACCCACTGCAAGGGGTAAAGGACCCTCAAGAACATAACCCAACTTTTCGGAATCGAGGACAATCCTCAAATCCAATTCCCAGTCTGCAAAGTTCTCAGCGCCTTTCAGTTTGTTCGCATCTAACATACGCGCAAACTGGTTTGTGGATTGACCCGCCATCGCAAATCTATCATATAGATCACGAAAAACGGTTAGCAGAAATAAAGCAGTTTCATATAATATCAAAAGCATAAACTAGATCATGGATTTTTAATCTAATATGCCCCTCCCACTAAATCATGCAATACTGTAATCCCAAAACAGAATACAAATATTTAATAATTAAATTAAAATAAATAGTGAAAAGTGGATCCCGTGAATATATTTCGGCTCACAGCAGAGGCACGGTCTCGCCTACGTATATTCATCAGGTAGACAACTCATTTGTCAATCATTCACTAATGACTCCTAAGTACCGGTCCTGGCCGTTTCTCGTTGTCGCTGCGAAGGCAGGCCCACAAGGAGACGTACCAAGGTTAAACTCGCAATGATAAACTCAAGTTACTTACGTAATCCTGACAGCTAGGGCACGTTCAGAATTCCGCTTTCGCTTGAATTTATCTAGTATCTGATATACATCCGGTATAAATAAATCTTTATCGGCTACACCCTCACAGCAGAGGCACGGTCTCGGATGTAGTCACAAAGAAGTATTCATAAACCGTATTGACAAGACGGACCATATAACATGCATCAAATACAAATTACATTTAAACCTTATTATTAGGGATTTTCCGCTAAGTGTCATACACCCTAAATCTAATCAAATTAGTTCCTAATAAGCATGCATAAATCAAGAAAACATGATTAAACATTGATTCAATGTAGGCTAAGCATTTTAAGTGGCCTAGAATCAGACTCGCTCTGATACCATTTTGAAGGGGTTATTTAGGGGTGAATCCGGTAACGCAGCGGAAGCGGTGAAAATCCGATTTTCAGATTTCAAAACTTTTTCTCGGATTAATTAAATAAACATATTTATTTAATAACCCAATAATCAAATAATGAAAAAAAATTTAAAATAATCAAATTCAAGTGAAATTACCAAATTACCCTTATATGGTATTTTGTCCATTTTAGTCCGAAATTGATCCAATCAATTTTGAATGATTCTAAATCATTTCTAAGATGAACTTAGATGTTCAAAACATCAAAACACCAAAAGACACAAAATCCCCTAATTTCCATATCGGCCGAGAGCCTCCTTTGGGGGCATTATTGACCATTTGGTCATTTCATGTTCAAAACTCATCCAATGAAATCCAATCAACATGAAACTTTGCATGCATCATATACACACAAATGCTCAACATATATGAAAACCCCCAAATTTGGAATTGGTTATAAACCCTAATTTCTCAATTTCCACAAATTGGACAAATTGGACTTAATACATTAAATCAATTACTTCAATCATCAATCTTTCATCCAATTCAAGTCTCAACACAATGAAACAACTCAAGATCAAATCTAGGTCATTTAAGAGTGGGTCAACAACTCTAGAATAGCAACATGGTTTCATAAACCTTAAAAGATTACATATAACTACAATAGTCATATCCTTTCTTCATCATACATGCTTTACAATTTCACCAATTTTCCATCAACAAAAACACAAAGAACAAAGAAAGAAACAACCTTAGGATATCAAATATGAAAGCCTAGATCCTAAGGAACAATTTCCTACTAATAGTAAGTTGAAGAAAACTTACTAAAATCAAGCTTTCTTGGATTTTTCTTTCTTTCTCAAAGTTCTTTAAGCTTTCTTCAATGGAGTTTTTCTTTTTTGAAATGTGTATTAGGTTAAGTGTTAAATGAAATGAAAATCAATTTATATGTGTAACAATTACACCTTGGCCGAAATTCATGGCCAAATTCAAAAAATTGTAATTTCAATTTAATTTCAATTAATCATAATGTCAACTTGCACAAATATCTTATAAACTACTTTATTAGATATATTATTTTGTCAACAAATGCAACTAATGTCATTTACTTTAATTATCCTAACATAAGATATTTATATTTTAATTAATTTAATCATTTAACAATTAAATAATTATTAATTAATCAAATACAAATATATTAAATATGTGTAATATTTACATTAATATTAAAAACATATATTCATTTAGGAAATAAGTCAAATAACTCATTTTGACTATTAATTAATGTGTATTTAAATTAATCAAGTATTAAATGTAAATACACAATAATTAAGTAAATGACTATCTAGTGTCTTTAGCATGTATCTTGCGTTTAACCATTAAACGACTTTATAAATAATCAATATTATTTATTTATGTTGCTCTAGTGCTCAACGAGTATGTTTCATTATTGAGACTCTCTAGGTTCAGGTATATCCGTCACGAAATCAAATTTCATGTCCATAATCTATCCACCCGTAGATTATGACGATCACGGATAATCTCGCTAAACCATACAGGTCGAGGTCATCGCAAATGTATAATTCCTCCGTCACAGGTATCCGGATAAATCCCAGAGATATAGATGTAAACGTCAAATCTCTATCGGGATTATCCAGTCGACTATTCTATTAGCAATCTCAAAAAGAATGTTTAGAACTAGCTTCTAAACTTACCACGGGCCCATGGTTTTATCTGATTGCTAATCATATGGACTACCTATGCTCTGGTACACAGAACTGACGGATCCTATCTTGATACACATAGGACACCCTGAGGATCTATCTACACCCAACGAACAGGCGGAGGTCTGATCTAAATAGATCGGTGACGTGACTGCCATCTAAGTGTAGAAGATGTCTCATGTGCCCACAATGGCATCTCAAGTCTAAGAATCACAAGTGCTACTCAACCCAAGAAGATTCTTATTGACGCTGGTGTACCATCCATTAAGAATCTTCGGTGAGTCGTTCAGTGTTTATCCGCTATAAACACCTACACGTCTATACTAGTCTCCAAGACTAATGGTTCATTGAGAAACCATTGGAATCATATATTCCAGTATACGACATGTACCGTCTCAACGGGTTTACTATACTGACCAAGTAGTGTAAACCTTGACCAGGAACTGTCTGAGAATGACAACGTCATGATACGACTCAATGTCCGTTGCGACGCTTTTGCAACTGTATCATGACTAATCATTCTAGGGTCATACGTCTTTACCATACAAAAGAATAGATTATATTAAAGAAACTGCATATATTATTACTAATAATAATGTTTTACAAAAGTATTTAACAAAATACAACCGGGAATTGGCGCTCAGAGCACCAACCCCTACAGGAATGGTGTTTGGCAATCACAGATACGAGAGCTAATTCATTAGTGTGGCCGAGTAAAGAATGGATTCTTGAGACACATCCTAAGAATTATACTAAGCGAGTAGCGTATTGAGTAAACAATTTCGTTGCCTTAATATTGTTTTGGTTTTCTTTTTCGTTGTAATTATCTTATTTTCGCCGACATGATCCAGACTTTTTGACCTTTCACAATTTATTTTATTTAGCTACAACAATCGTCCTTTGGAATACTAGTGCTATTATTACTCACCCTTTTCAGGTATTATAATTCAGCCCGTCATTACACTTTGAAGCATCCAGGTTTGAGAAAGAAATAAAAAAAAAATGGAAGCCACTTCAAGAAGACGAGTTGAGAACATTTGTGTGCTTTGGCGGTACTAGTGTTGGTACTAAGCCACAATACGTAGCAGCAGCACAGGAATTGGGTCGAGTCTTAGCCGCAAGGAATATGCACTTAGTATATGGCGGTGGGCAATCTTGGACTAATGGGATTGTTTCAAAAGCTTACAGGAAGAGGCAGTCAAGTCTTGGGAATCATTCCAAAACCCTGGGCAGAGGTGAATCTTATTGGACCATCAAACAGAGAGGAACTAATCGTGCCAGGTATGTCCTGAACGACTAATAGAAATGGGTAACCGTCCTGATGCTTTTATTGCTTTGCCAGGTGGCTTGGGCACAATGGAGGAAATTTTTACAGTGTTATCTTGGGCATGTAGGGGTTTTAAGGGCTAAATCCGGTAACGCAAGCGGAAGCGGTGAAATCCGATTTTCAGATTTCAAAACTTTTTCTCGGATTAATTAAATAAACATATTTATTTAATATTCCAATAATCAAATTATGAAATAAAATTCAATAAAGCATATTTAAGTGAATTTACCAAATTACCCTTACTTGGTATTTTTTGTCCATTTTAATCTGAAATTGATCAAATCAATTTTGAATGATTCTAAATCATTTCTAAGATGAACTTAGCATGGTCAAAACATTAAAACACAAGGCAACCAAAATCCCAATTTTTCTTATTCTTGGCCGAGAGCTCCATTAGGGGTGCCATTTGTGCACTTTGTGATTTCATGCTTCAAAACACATCAAGATATAATCCAATGACATGAAACTTTATATGCATCATATACACACACAAATACACAACATATATGAAAACCTCCAAATTGGAATTAGTCAAGAACCCTAATTTTTCAATTTCCACAAATTGGACAAATTAGACCCAATACATTTAATCACTTACTTCCATCATCATTCTTCTATCCAATCCAAGTCTCAACACAATGAAACAACTCAAGATCAAATCTAGGTCATTTAAGAGTGGGTCAATAACTCTAGATTAGTAACATGGTTTAAAAACCTTAAAAGAAAGTTTACAACTACAATAGTCACAACCTTCTTCACATACATGCTCAACACTTCAACTCGAACTTCCATCAACAAAAACACAAAGAAATAAAGAAAGAAATAATCTAAGAACATCACATGTTGAAGCCTAGAACCTAAGGAACAATTCCTCTCTAATAGCAAGTTTGAAAAACTTACTAAATTCCAAGCTTTCTTTACTTTTCTTTCTTTCTCAAGCTTTCTTTAAGTTTCTTCAATGGAGTCTCTTTTAGTAAAGTGTATTAGGTTAAGTGTAAAGTGAAATGAAATCAATATATACTTGTACAAGATATGCCTTGGCCGAAATTCACAAAGACATATACAAGTTTTTGTAATTTCATTTTCATTTCAAACTTATGTAATCAACTTGCAT